>JAJONR010004235.1:0-69903 GCA_029582245.1 Solanum etuberosum
TTCCCCCCAACCCCCCCCCCCCCCCCCCCAAAAAAAAAAGGCTTGGTTCAGAGTAATTGAGACAACTTGTCTAATTTTTGTGTGAATTCAGACATTGAATTTTTAATTGTTTAGAAATTAAAATTACATATTTGGAAACTACATAAAGGTACTACAGATCACAAGTGTTTGTAGTTTAAATAGAGAAAAAAGCCAAAAGCCCCCTAACTTATATCCGGATTTCCAACTACACACTTCAACTTCACTCGAGTCCTACCACCCCCAAGGAGCGATGGAGTTTCAGTTTTAAATAGTTCAGAGGGTGATAGGACTCGAGTGAAGTTGAAGAGTGTAGTTGGAAATCCGGATATAGGTTAGGGGGCTTTTGGCTATTTTCTCAGTTAAAATAATTAGAACTTATTTAAAGAATCATAGTCAAAGGAAAAGCAGTTTGACTCCCAAAATGGTAATGAAAAATCCAGAAATTGGTGACAACCACTAAGAGTCCATTGAGCGCAGCTAAGCTAGAGTAAGGAAAAACCAGCAAGTGGGAACTGCTTTAGATTAACAATTCTTCCTGCAAGTGTACTAATAACAAACATCTGCAAATTAACACCTACCTAACAAGCTAACTGACAATTAAACGAACTTGTTATCTTAAGCACCACATTGCAGTATTTACATCACAGCCTCCAGTCATGCTACGTCACAGCTCTGCAGTTTAGTATTACCTCTACTTGCATTCCTTCAAAGGTAATCGTGCCAAACTATTTGGGACAGAAGGGTATTTTATAATTGATGTTCATTTAGACATCATGAGTAGCAAGAGAACATGTTTAGCATATAGAGCTCATTTTTACTTATATTTTGAAGTTCAACTAATGAATTTCGTATATCAAAATGTTGATGCAAGCAAGTAAAGTAGTGGGGGCTATACCCCCATGCAATCAATCAAAAAAAAAAAAAAGAAGCTAAAAAGCCCAAAATAGAAGAGAAAAGGCTTCTTGAGACCTCTGATATTGGATGATCTTTTGCCACACTTATACAACATTCAGTATCAAAAGAGTATCTGCTTATGTCTTTTATCTGTGTGTTTAGGTCTCATATATTTTTGTCTTTCAGGCTTCTAACACCTCCCAGTACTCCTCTTTTTCCTTCACTTGAGATGGAGTCGGAAAAATCAATGATGAGTCAGCTGGGAACTGCTAAAGCTCGTCCAACTGCATTGAGATCTAGAGTAAGAATATACTACTTTTACTTTTCTTACTCCATGATTGCTGAAATAATGCATTTTCTGTAATTAGGTTGAGTATTATATATGATAATATGCTTAATACATGAAATGTTATCAGAGTTCAAGTTATTTTCACTACACGTCCAGCCAGTAGAAGGGATGTAGAGATGTGCAAGAAGCATAATAAAAGGAAAAGTTCTATAATCAGGTAGAAAGGACCTTGCAGGTCTTTTAGTTCAAAACACACATGGTGGCTCCGTTGTTTAGTCAAATGCTATTAGCAACGAAATCATCTTTGTTGATATATCACAGTTATCTTAATGAATTTATTAAAGCAAATAATACGATATACTCATGTGCATTTCCTTTTTGAAGTTTGTCATTAGCATGTGGCCATTACTCAATCTTTCAAAGTTTTCACCACCCTTTTGCAGGCGTAAATTTCTAGGAGTGCAATTGTTGTTGGGTTGTAAGGCTTGTTTACCCCGTAATCACAAAGTACGTGCTCTCCTAAAATGTAAACAGATACAGAATTTTGCCTACCACCTGTAGCCTGTAGGGTATGTGCTTCTTCGGTCTTCAGTTTTTCAATAGTATATACCGAATACTGATCCATGGTTAGTTTGGTTCTTCAGTATAAGCCTAGTATGCTAGCAACCCCTGCTTAGAATTGACACATCCTCGTTGTACTCGTTGATGTTCATATTGCGTAGTTTTGTTTGTAGAGCTTCAAAAGTTAGATGATATTGGCTATTAGTGAAATGCATGACAAATGAGAACATAAGAAAATGATTCTTACAGTTAGCACAGTTCTTTGTTGTATATATTTGCAACACAATCCAGAGACAACCTATTTTTGTCATAATCTGGAAACTGAAAGAAAATAGACTATAGCTTCTTAAAAGGATAAATTTCTCGGGCAAGGAGGATTCTTGCTGGTAATAAATGATTTTACTGATTACTCTATCTCCTTATCGAAGAACAGCAGCCACGGTATTTTGCTCTTGAACACGACTAAGTAGCAGATGCAGTGGTCATTGTCACTGGCGGTATTTCGGTCAACTAAAATACTGATAGCTAAAAACCAAAAACCGAACTTTTGAAAAATTAAAGCTGAAAACAGCCAAAGAACCAAAACTGAAGAACTGACCTAATTCGGTTCGGACCCTTTTTATCAGTTTTAATGTCCACCCCTAACCACCTGTCCCAGTTAAAAATTAAGAATTTCAGATGGAATGTTGGAGCTTCCAGTTAGGCAGTCTTGACATGAATTTGTTGGGAACCATGGACTGATTTACTATGCAACTTGTTATTCTGGATGCAGTTAGCAAATCCCCAGCCTGAGCCCTCTGTTAGAAGCAATTTAGCATCTAGACAGCCTGCTTCCGCTGCTGGATTAAATACTTCAAATTCAGGTCTTCGAAGACCATCTTCATCCGGTGGATCAAGACCTTCAACTCCAACTGGACGACCCACATTAAGTGCAACATCCTCCTTGACATCAGCAACTAGACGCACATCTACTGCAGCATCCAAAGCAATGACATCCACTGCAACTTCTAAAACATTGTCAACCACAACCACGTCTCGGCCTGCAAGGTCTTCAACACCAACTTCTCGTTCCACCTTGCCTTCTGCTAAGTCCACGGTTCCTACAAGATCTTCAACACCTACAGCCAGGTCCAGTGCAAGGTCCTCAACACCAACCAGAAACTCCTCAACACTCACAACCAGGGCATCCATTCCTGGATCGAAGTCCACATCAAGGGCAGCAACTCCAACTCGTCTGCCTACTTCAGTGTCCAGTACAGCTAATGCTGCTACTCCTTCAATTAAATCTCCGTCTTCAGTTACACCAGCAACCAGTACGGCAAGAAATCCTGGAGCCTCACGTCCTAGTTCTCCAACTGTAAAACCCAGACCATGGAAGCCTTCAGATATCCCAGGGCTCTCCTATGATGCTCCCCCTAATCTACGGACATCACTATCAGACAGGCCAACTTCAGCTACAAGGGGTAGACCTGGAGCACCAAGTGCTAGATCTTCATCCATTGAGCCAGTTACCAATGGAAGGATTAGACGACAATCTTGCTCTCCAGCTAGAGGACGCCCTCCTAATGGTGTTGTGCGTAGCAGTGGGAGCTCTGTTCCTATTCCAGCTATGAGTCGATTACATGCTAAAGCTAATGATAATGTTAGCCCTGGTATGGTTGGAACTAAGATGGTTGAAAGGGTAATAAATATGCGGAAGCTGGCTCCTCCTGCAAAGCAAGATAATAAGCATTCTCCCCGTAATAACTTATATGCGCACTCTTCATCACCTGACAGTACAGGTTTTGGAAGGACATTGTCAAAGAAATCCTTGGATATGGCTATGAGGCATATGGTATGTATATTTCATTTCATGCTGCTATTTAGGCAAAGATTAATACACAAAATTCACTTGGATAGGCTTTTCAGACTATGGTCATGAATGTTCTCTATGCAGCATTTCTAGAAATTGTCATTCTTGTGTTAATGCAACATGGTGCTCTTCAGAATGAAAACTTCCTTTTTGGGATAATTTTCTGTAGTTTGAACACATGTATAGTGACCATGGGTAGTTTTCCCCTTTTTAAAAGTATAAAAGTATGTTCTCTTGGTTTTGCTGGAGCTCTATGAAGCTCCGCACATTGTCATAGGTTTTGCTTAATTGAGAACATTCCTCTCTCACAGGATATAAGGCGAAGCATCTCCGGGAATCTGCGTCCATCTATGACTAATATTCCAGCATCCTCCATGTACAGTGTAAGATCAGGACCTAACAGAACCAGGACAGTGAGTGTATCTGACTCCCCACTTGCTACGAGCAGCAATGCTAGTTCTGAAGTGAGTGTCAATAACAATACGGTGTGTCTTGATGGGAGTGAAGTTGATGATGCTATTAGCGGTGTTAAAGGTGTTCGATCTCCTGCCTATATGCATGGAAGGTAATGATTGCCCTTCGCTGGTGCAAGATTATAAAATTATAGTTTTGATTCAGTGCCGGAATGAGAGTTTTGGTGCGTGAATTATAATTGTTTACTGGGAAAAACCAATGCATATGGTCTCCCACGTTATGTAAAGATTGATGCACAGTTAGCTATGAAATTTTAAGCCAGCCTATTCCCATAAGTTATGTTGTGTGCTTAGAACCATTTTTTGCAAACAAAAATGCTGGTTCTGAAGTGAGTAGATGATTCTCCAGTTGCTACTTGCAGACCATAAGCTCCCGTTTGACCATTGATTTTGAAGTTGAAATTTGAAAATTTGAGTTGAAGTTGTACTGGACATGCATTTTACTTTGAAAGTTTGTGAATGGAAGTCTTTGGAAGTACTTTCAAATTTCATGGCCAGGTAGATATTTGAAGATAGATTTTTGAAATTACTATCAAAATCTATGGTCAAGGACAGTTTAAGTTCAAACCTACAAGAACAATAAAATATTATAAGCTGGAAAGTTCAGTATTTATAAACTAGTACCCCATATAGTTGTATAAACTAAATCCATTTTTGATGTTTGATATTCATATCGAAGCCCGATTAACTTTGGTATAACACATTATATGATCATTTTTGGAGGCGGTACTTCCAACAAAATATTTTCCACTCTATGGGCTCGTCACCCCATATTCAATATTCATCCCGTCCAATTTTTTATGTTGTAGTTTGATTTAATAGAGTTTAAGATGGAATTTTTTTTTTTTTGAAATTTGTGATCTAAAATAAGTAACGGATATTCATCAACGGTAAAATAAATATTTTAAAGTTAATTTGTTATTAAGTATAAAAATATGTTTTTTTTGGTTCTAATTAAGAAAAAAATGAGTTATATAAATTGAGGTACGAAGTATTTTGTAATGGATTAAAATGGAAAATATATCAAGAATCAAGTCCGGTATCCTTGTATTGGAGTTTGATTATTTCAAACTCATGCCATGTATGATCTCATTCAGAAGGAAGTGGTTTCTGGGCTCAAACCTGAAAACTGTGACGTAATTACTCCACATGTTGTAAAGGAAAAAGAACTTTTAAAATTAGGAGAAAAAGAGAAAAAATAATACCTGTCTAGTGTTCACATTTTTCTCTCTTTCTTTTCTCTCTCTCTCCTTCGATCACATCACCCATGGCCAGTCTATGGCGAGCAGTGATGGGCGACAACACAACTCCATCAACCGACGACTACGACGGAGTAGAATTCTGGGTCAACCCTGAACGAACCGGCTGGCTCACAAAACAAGGCGAGTACATAAAAACCTGGCGTCGCCGGTGGTTCGTGTTGAAACAGGGGAAACTGTTTTGGTTCAAGGAAGCGAATGTCAATAGAGGATCGAAACCGCGTGGCGTTGTTCCGGTGGCTAATTGCCTAACAGTGAAAGGAGCTGAAGATGTTCTGAATAAACAATTCGCGTTTGAGCTTTCAACTAGGTCCGATACTATGTATTTTATTGCTGATTCGGAGGAGAAGAAGGAGGATTGGATCAATTCGATCGGACGGTCTATAGTGCAGCACTCTAGATCTGTTACTCGTGATGAAATTCTCGACTATGATAATGATAGCCGGAAATAAAATTATGGTACGTGTATCTTTGTTTTTTTGGGAAATTAATTATTTTCGTGTGAATTGAGTATATAATTTCTGGTATTTGAAGCTGTAAGTTCTCTGTTTGAATTATGAATGTTGTAAATTTTCTGTCATTTGTGAGTTGAAGTTTCGCCTTTGCTTTTTTGACCTGTTAAGGATTTTATCTTGCTATTTTACCTAATTCTGATGGCACTTTAGAGGTATATATAACAGTTTGTTTGGATGGTTGTTATATATCGATTCATAATGTATCGGATTGTGTTGTATTGTATTGTCTCGATGAATACAATGTTTGTATAGATTGTATCGTTTTCAGCTATTACATAATGTCATAGAATAGGAAATCCAGGGCTTGATACTGTACCGTGAAGTTTTTATTTTAGTCTCTAGCTATGTTCGTTCTTGCATTCTTGAACGCAATGTTGCTCTTTTTTACTCAACATGTCCCAATATTTATCTCTTAACGGTCTCCTGCAAAATTACATCATGATTTACTAGCATTTAAGACAGCCTTCCTCGCTAGTTCTTATTTTTTTTGGGTAACTGAGAAATCCCCGGGGGTCAATGGCGGATGGTTCAAAGTTCAGTGGAAAATGGGACCACCCCTCTAGATTTCTCCTCCTAAATACCATGTTTTTTTCTGGAGCAGGATTCGAACCCGTGGTGTGTGCCTAACACACATCTCATTCTGCATTTACTAGTAGACCAAAGCCCTGAGTTTTGCTTCCCTCATTAGTTAATGTTTCGTTTTTCTCTTTTGTGGATTCTAACTTGTATAAATGCACTTTTTATTCCCACTTCACACAAAATCAAATGGATTTCAACTTGTATAAATGTGTCTTTCTAAATATGTATACTACCAAATTATGGTGGTCTTGGTCTAAGTTGCTCGGACTCTCCAAAATTGCACTACTTTTGGAGGATCCGACACGCACCCGTCGACGTTTCTGAAGAATCCGAGCAACATAGGTCTTGGTCGAGTCCAAGACACCTTAACTTCCAAGGTTAGCACTTTCTAATTCAGCTCTGTGGTGATATATTCATTTGGGTCCTTTTATAGTAGCTCGTTTAGATTGGTCATGTGAATTTGGATCCACATTCTTTTGTAGGTGAGGGTTAACCCTCATTGTCATGTGCCATGAGCATTTTCCTTTTGGCGGTCCTTTCTATTACAGCCAGATTGCTTCTTCTTTCTTCTCGTCCTTAATGTTTTGGTTGTGCACATGGGTAGGTTGGCTGGTTACGTCTTTCGTAATACCAACAAGAAATGCTTTCTTTTACATAACATTCAGAGTTGCATTATGTTGCTGAGATGATTTTAGATAGCTCTTCCTCTAGTTGTATCATTAAAAACTCTGAAGTGTTGTATAATAGAAGAAGAAAAATCCTGAGTTTCGTTAACAATAGTGTCTCATGATACTACAAGATATTGCATGATATGGCCATAGAGATATCTATTTACTTTCTCTCGCGGAATTAAAGAACTGGTTCTTTTTGGAATGAAATATGCTACAGATGAGAGCGCCTTTTAATACCTAGAGATTTGGTTTTTGGCTAGATTTCTCAGGCTCACATCTACATACTTGCCAAGTTAAGTTGTTCAGCCTATTTAGTAGTTTTAGATGTTGCCTTATAACTGAAACTGATCAGAAAAATAAAATTTCTCTTCCACCTGCTTTCTTTTGTCAATTTGAGCATCTTGATTTAGTTTCATTAGGAGTCTTTACAATTATTGTTTCAAGAAGTTGGTTTTTAGTTAGCCCCGGAGCTTGGTTCAAGTGGCAAAGGTTGAGGGACTTGTGACTTAGATCAGAAGTTCAAGCCCTACGCCATGCCGACTAAGCCTGGTATTTAAGTGTGACTTAGATCAGAAGTTCAATCTGATGCAAATTTTGTTTATCCAACTTGTGTCCTGCTGTATAGTTTATGATTGTAGTGGTGTTGTGTATAACAATTTTCTACATATTTGAATACGCATACAAACTTGTTGACCCAAACGAAAGAAGCTCTTTTGTGACTGGATTTGCTCGCTCACATCTTGACTAATTCTTCGAGGTATAGGTTACCTCCCACCAGCCCAGATATTGGAGTAATTCTATCCACGAAGGTCTAAATAAGAACACCTAGGGGTCATTTGGTAGGATGTATTAGCCATGGTATTATTTGAACCAAATAGTGGATAGGAAATAGCTCCAACATAACTAATCCCAGTATTACTAATAAACCCTATTCATTACTATACTTATACACTCTACCGAAGGATCTCCTAATGTTTCTGACTCAGCTAGAATATGAACCTAAAACCTCGTGGTTAAGGAATTCACAGAAATGAAATGAATTTGTGGGGTTCTCTAAGCTTTACACTTGTCTTGATAGCTAAAATAGTGATAATAATTTCTTGAATGTGTTACTCATCAGACAACAGAAAATTAGTATTCAGAAACCATTTCTACTTTTTGTTGATGTGTATTACCACTTGTATACTAGAACCACATGCATAATTTAACAGGACACGAGAAGATTTTAACGTAGACCCTTCAAGCAAACTAGAAATCTCAGTCCAACGATTAACTTAATCGACATTAAAATTTCGATAACTCGATGAAATAAACAAGTAGTAGAAGATTTGAGCTACGTAAAAATAAAAATTGCTGACGATGAAGTTGCTCCTCCAAGAAAACTAGGGATCGTGAATCTCGATTTTAACGACTTGGCCATCATCAAATGGATCTCTCTTTGGTGCTGCTGGTGGTGCTGCAACCCTAGGTGGTCCTCTTCCCTTCTTCTTGTTCCTTGGCCTTGCCTAAATCAATTCATACAGTCGGAATCAGTTCAAAATTCGAAACAACTATTGTTTTTTCACTATTTCTGTCATAAATTGTTAAATGTTTGATGATAACAATCAAACTTAAAAGTACTAAAATTGGTTAGTACATACTTAAAGAGACTATTTTGAATCTATTCTCAACGTTAGTGGTTAATGAAATGGGCTGAGAACCATGAGGTTTCAGGTTCAAATCCTATCAGAGACAAAATAACACATCCCATCTGTCGAGATGCCTGTAGGTTACAATCATGGTTATTAAAAAGGTATACTTATTCTAAGGGTCAATTCTTTCTGAAATTTATGAATAATTGAATCTCAGTATAAAATTCTATAATATTAATATGGTATTTGGTTATAGGCATTAAACTCCTGCATTAATTATGCAAAACCTTATGCACCAATAATCTTATTCTAAGTGAATCTATAAATTATTTTATATAGAATTAAAATACATTTAATCAAATATGGATAAAAAATTATTCATATTAAGTAATTTGTTTACATATCTTATTTATCAATTTCAAACCTACATATTTCAATAAAACACTTAATTCTCTTTTTTAAAATTTAAGGCATGAATACATTAAATATCTCTATAATATGACTCAGTTTCAAATACACTATCTGTATTTTAATAATTAGGGATCGTTTGGTACGTAGGATGGTATAAGTAAGAATATCTCATGGAATTATTTTATGCATCTTCTTCTATACACTCATCATTTTAAGCAAATACCTTAACTCAAATATGCAATAAAGTTAATCTCAAATTCTATTTCGAGATTATTATCCTTATTCCACGTATCAAATAGAATGTTAGTGTAGGATTCTCCTAATATAGAGGAGGTAAGTGTTTGTTTATAAAATATACGGGGTGTATCTGAAACTAAATCATATTAAGGAGGTGTTATCCTGCAATAAACCAAAATATGCTAAAAAAGTAAGCAGCAGAACTCACATTGCCAAAGGAGTGATTGAACCGCTTGCCTTTCGCCGTCTTCTTATCACCTCTACCGCAGTAAACTGAAAATCAAATCCAAAAAATATAAAATCATTTCAATTTCTCGAACTGAAACTGCAATCATCACAAAAGTATGTGAATCATACTCAATGGGAGATTTGAATCGGTGAGAGACAAAGACGAAATTGATGCTGAAGGAGACGCCGCCGCCGCTATTGAAACGCTGCCGGCGATGGAATGAGAACGAGAGAAGGATAAATTAGGAGAGAGAGAAGCCATGGATTGAACAGTAGCCATAGGGACTGAACCAACTAACAACGACGCCATTGCAGCAGCTCAAGTGATAGAATTGAGTTTTTATTTGTGGTGGTTCTATAGCTCTTTATTGTGTTTCTAGATAATGTCTAAAAAGGCCCTTTGTTTTGTCTTTTTTTATTCAAAATACCCCTGAATTAAGGTAAAATTGACTTATTTTTTCTTGTTCTGAAAAAAAACGTTAGAGTTGCTTGGATGGTAAATACCATTTATTTTCAACTTTAAAGTTGTGATTTCGAGTCATTAAAATATTAATCCAAAAATATATCGAGCTATAAATTTAATCCATAAAGAATCGTTTGGTAGGAGGAATAAAGAATAATAGTTTTGAGATAGAATACATTTAGTTAGGGATGTTTGTTAGTTTTGAATTTTTTTAAAATATAAATATTGTAAAGTTCCTCCATTGTTAATTTGAGTATTGACAAACAAAATGTATAAAAAATAATTATAAGGGTAAATATATTTTTTATATTTCTTAAAAGGCGTGTAAATAAAATAAAAAATGTACGCTAATATACAATGGAGGGAGTAACACACAATGATTGATTCATACAAGACTCCTGGTTTAAGCCTCAAAAGACTAGACATTCCAATTGATTATGTTTTTTTACCAAACTCACTCAAAAATACAAGAATATACTAATAATAACAAGTCTGTCAAAAGATGAAAATACCCTACTCTACAAAAATTTGAGAACTCAATTCACTTATTATAGACCACAAAATTGATCCCGAACTATGATCTTTACAGATTCATATAACCGACCTCAACTTGTTTGGTATTGAACCATAGATGTTGTTGTTGGTGAACAGCTCCCATGCAAACCACTCTAGACACAGAAAATCAAGAACAAATAATATAGCCATTTGCCTACAGAAAAAACACAATAGACCGATCATTCACGTTAGCATTTATTCAAATGTGTGATTTACAAGACAAAAGTTTATCTGTAGTTATGGGAATCTCACCATTTTCTCCTTAGTTGATGCATTTCTTGAACAATCTTTTTTCCTCTATGACTAAACTTCTTCACCCTTTTTGTTATTGATAGAAAAAGAAGTACTACTTGGAAGGAAACAAGTTTCCTCGCCGCCTGTGCTCCACAAGAAATTGGCATATGTACATCTATAATAAGAGTTCCTAGGCTCAGCTGCCACTGCCTGTTGGTATTTTTCTTCTGCTCCCCATAAGTCGTTCTTAACCTTCCACAAGAAGATCGCATACTGACAGAGGGCCTCTGCATCCGGTGGTTCCACTTGGACTGCCCGCTTGAAGCACTCTTCCGCCCTGTTACAACAAATGACTCATCGTCTGAAATTATAGAAAACAAACTACTCTTCTATCCCAAACTAATCCGGGTTGACTATATGAACTCTATGTAACTATTTCTCTCTATTCGTGTCCGTTTCATTTTGTTGTTCGAAACTACAAACAGAAAAAAAGAGCATGTCTTCCCTGTTCTATTCTCCAACCAAAAGCACATCTCAGGTCATGTCTAACATTGACAGAACAAAGATTTTCACTAAGGGGATTCAAAATATAAAAGAGTAAATGCAAGAAGAAGCTAAGATTCCTAAGCCGAGGGTCTATTTGAAACAGTCTCTCTAGTCTCTACCTTCCAAGGTAGGGGTAAGATTTGTGTATACTCTACCCTCCATGGACCCCACTTGTAGAATTACATTGGGTAGTTGTTGTTGTACAAGAAGAAGCGAAGGGATTCAACATCTATTATATAAACATAAAAATAATTTTAACTTTTTATATAAAGTATAATTTTATAGGAAAGGGGTCCAGATGAAGCCCCTTGAGCCTCCTAGCTCCGCCCGATGTCTAATAGTACCATTTCCGAGCTATGAATCTGAGATGCTACTTATCTCAACACTAAATCGTGTTGTTCCCAAGATGGCGAAGAATATTCCAAAAGTTGCTCAAGTGATCTTTTCAAAATCTTGGCATCAGCAAACTATAATCTAAGGAATGGGCTTCAAATAATTGAAATATGAGTAGCACTGTCAACTACAATAACAACAATAATGTAACTAGGCTGGCTAGAACACGCAAACTCAATAACCCGGTTTTTGCTTACTCTTCTTGAAACTTGAGAGATTGCAAAGATCAATAAGCACCTTTTGAAAATTTAGAGAAGGAACTACAATATTAGGTCACAGAGGAACTAATTCTCCATTCCATTTTCTTTAACACAATAAGAAAAGGAGTTAGCGCAACATGAGCAATGATAGACTGACCAATGGGTATACACGGTCGTTGTGTGCTTGTGTTGTGCACTGGCACAACAGAATTCTATGTTGCTCGACGTACTAGCCTTAAGTTTAGTTGTACGGCTTTTCTATGTGACGACAACAACAACAACATACCTAGTGTAATCTCAAACAGTGATGTCTGAGGAGAGTAGAGTTTACGCAGACCTTACTCCTACCTCAGAAGTAGAGATGTTATTCATGATAGACCCTTGGCTCAAGGAAAAACAGTCCAAGGCATTCTGAACAGTAACTACAGCAAAATAATTTGATAATGGAAGACAAAAAAACAACAAATAATGACAGAAATCATAGGACAAAAAACTATAGGAGCAATACTACGACTACTAGTATGGACAAATGTTGAGACAATACACTACTACCTACTAACCTACTATCCTAATCCGTATCCTCCACAACCTCCTATCTAAGATCATATCATGCATTATGTAAGACAAGGAAAGTTGAAGAAATTACCTATTATTATCTCGAACGAAAACTTTCAGAAAGTGTGCATAATTGCATAGCAAAAGAGTGTTATTAGGCTCATGAGTCAGATTCATCTGATAAACAAGATCAGCCTTATAATAGTCAACACTATTATCTGGTTCAATCTCCACTGACAATGGTGAAACAAACTTCGACATGACTTCATGATCAAAGCCAATACCCTTTAGACCCCTCATATTCAAAGTTTCATTTTGTATTGAATCCCACAATTCTTTCTCTTCATCACTCCACACTACTTTTGACTCATCTTGAGGAACAATATCAGGATAATGAACTTTTAGATATGGTTGATCACAATTCTCTCCCGAAGCAGAGTGAACACTAAAATTAGCCAAGAGTATCATTACATACATCATTAACATTGGTGTTTGCGAAAATACTTGTCGAAAAAGACATACAAATGATGCATACATATCCCCTTGCACTTTATCAATAATCATTTCTAAATCTTCATTACACATTGATTCCCTCATATGCAATGCATAAGTTTGCAACTCCACAATAATAAACACCATAGAGTTAAAAGCCTTTGATGTGCAAGAATTTGTTACCTTTAAGTCTTTGAATCTACCAGACTCCCATTGATATTTCTTTTGCATCATTCTAAGTGACAATGGAAGTCCAAAACTTTTAGCTTTTTGTTCAATATGTGCCCATGAAATTACCTCCCTTTCTGGCCAATATGGTGGTTCTGGCTCAATACCTAGCATTATTGGCTCAAGAGACTCAAATTTTGATGGAAAAATCGAATCTTTACTCCCAAAAATTGCACAAGACCCTTCATTTTCCCCTCTTTCAATCCCTTCACCATCAAATTGTTCTTCACCAAATCTTGAACTACAACAACATGGTTGTATGCTACTATGACCTTGAGAGTCATTTTTCTCAAAATATTGTGACCTAAGTTTCTTTGGGCTAAAAAGAACAACTTTACAAATAAAGTTTGGATTTTTATGACCCCATTTGGTTGATTTTGGAGATGAATAGAGAAAAGAAAGGGTTGAAGGAGAAGAGGATTGAAGAAGAAGAGAATTTTGGAGTTTCATAATTAGTATAATACCTATTTTTTGGTCATTATTTAAGAGTAAATAGGCAAAATGTATGGAGAGGAAGTAGAACAATATAGGCAGAAGAAGTGGTCAAATCAAAACAAAATATGAAAGAAAAAAAAAACAACAGAAAACCCGTGGAGAAAGGAGACTTTTGTTTTTAGATCTCTAAAAAGGAAGAAAACTATTTTCTGAGTTTCAAGATCTTGAAACACTTCAACTAATTCCCACTTTGTTCCGTTAAGAAGTTGACGTGATACGTAAATTTTGAAATTTTTTAAATAATAATTTATTATTATTATTTTTATTTAACATATTTATTCAGAAAATAATAATTGATATGGTTATTTTGTCGTATTATCTCTATTAATTAATATTTGATGGTAATAGTTCTTAAAAAATGATTTGGAGCAATAAATAATTAATGTTAAAAATAAAATATAAAAAATTAATAATTGTAAAAGTCACAATAAAAGTAAAAAATATTTTTTGATATGGTGGACAAATAAAATGAATAGAAGGAGTATTATATAAGTTGTTAGTATTCAACTGAAACACTAGAAACGGTCTAAAGTGTCAACGTATACATATTCAAAATTGAAGTATTTACTTATTAGTTGAAACAATTTAAAATATTGTTTTTTTTGTGTGTGTATTATGCCTAAATTTATTACTTCCAAATTTTTCAAAATTTCCTTATTTCAAAATAAATAATTTGTATTTAGACAAAATTTCAAAAATACTTATAGAGAAGAGTTATCTTTTAGCCTTATTTTTAACTTTTCGAAAGTTATCATCAAAAGATATGGTACAGTGGATGAGATTGCTCTTTTTATAATCAGAAGTTTCAGATTCGAACCATGATTAAAATATTTTTTTTGATAAGAAGCACTTTCCCTTAAATGAGGTCCTATGCAGCACAAATTCAGAATAGTTGAGCTCTAATATAGATATCAAACACTTAATAAAAGAAAAATCTTGAAATATTATTTTTCAATCTTTTCTTTTAGGTAATCTAAGATCCTTATAGACGAAGATAATTAATTTTATCATTATGATCGGACTCTCCTATTAACAAATAAATTACATTAATTTAATAAGAGAAATACAAGTGAACCAAAAAAAAAACATGATAAGAATGCTAGCAACGTGTACTAATCCAAGTCACATACACGTAAGAGGAAATCATATCCCAATAAGAGAAACATAAAATTTCCACCTTTATAATAAGTACTAAAAAACAACTATTTTTGTTGGTTTAAATGTACGCCACTAACTATATAATAAAAAATATACATCACCCAACCTATTTTCTCCGTCCGTTTTTATTTATCTATTATATCAAAAATATTTATTTAATAAATAAATTTAAAAAATAATTTATTATTTTATATTTATTTATTTTTATTATTTTATATTATTTATTTCCTAACAATTGACTTATAATAATAATAAGAGTGATATATTGAGAGCCTCATTTTTTAATAGGCACTCTGTAATACGTTATCCGAATTAAATTGGAATTCTAATGCGGTTTGAACACCCACTGATTTTTTTTTTTAAAAATGATATAATATGATTATTTTTAAAAAAATCTAAAAAGATAAAAAGAATTTATCAAAGAGAAAGTATTCATATCTGCCACGATTTTTATGAAATTTTAAATTTTTTTAAAAACTTATAAACTTTAAATTCTAAGTTTGCTTTAATTTATCTTAGTAGAGAAACTTTAACGCCTCTTCGTCAATTCTCCTTTGAAGTTTGTGGAAGTGTAAATATATGACTATGATAATAAATTAAAGAAGGTATTCCGTTATAAAATAAATAAATTTTTGGATTGAAACGTACTCTTAAAGAAATTTAGTTAATTATACTAGAGAAAAAAGCTAGTAAATATATTCTTTAATTTTGTGATTTTAAACAGATATATCATTCATTAAAAAACTTGTGCATATATATCTTTATTGTCTAACAAATTATGCATGTATATATACCATTCTTAGTTGATAAATTTGTTTCTTTATAATTTGATTCTGCTCACTAAAAATCTTGATTTTGTTACTAATAAGAATCGAGAAAAATAAATTGAAGAAAACATATGACAATGATAATACATTCATTTGATTTGATATAAACATGAATAAATTTTGATCATTTATTTTCGCTTTATAATATACTCCTTTTATTCCTAATTATTTGTCCACTTTTTTCTTTTTTAGTTGTCACTAATTACTTGTCCATTTTGACAAATCAAGAAAGGACAATTTTTTTTACTTATTATACCCTCAATTAATTACTTTGAAAAATGTATAATTCTTGAAAATCTTAAGTATTTAATTTTTTCACTTCATAATTTGAAAAATGTAGAACTTCTTGAAAGTCTTAAATATTTAATTCATTCACTTCATAATTAATATGGGTAAAATGATAAACTCAATATGTCAATCATTATTTTTTTACTAGATGTATCAATTCAAAAATAGATAAGTAATTAGGTACAAAAAGTACGTGTTGGGTTGATGTTCCATTGTTGCCCGTGATACAAACTAACAAAAAAGTGCAGCTTTTTCCAAGTACCAAGAATTGACATTAAAAATTAAAAAAGAGTGCAATTTTTTTTATCTTGTGTTAATTTCTTTCTAATTTGATTTTAAAGTTAAGCTTTTTTAGTACTCAACTTTAGACCTTTAGGGCTCACCAACATGGGTTGTGGTGTACTGGTGGGAGTGCTTCACCCTTAACCAGAGGTTTCGGGTTTGAGCCCTAAGTATGAGGAAAATCATGTTGGGAGCGCCACCCTCGAATGAGCCCTGCAGAGCGCGGTTCGGATTTAGTCAGAACTCCAATGTGGGCTTTCGGACACCGGATGAGAAACCAAAAAAAAAGAAAAGACCTTTAGGGCTTGTATGGTACAGAGGAAAAATGATAACTAATTTTGAAATTAATTTTAGGCTTATTCGTTCTATTAAGAGAACGGTTCAACTGGTTAGGTGGTCTGGCGCATTATTTACTGCGTTTTATTTAAAGCAGTGTGCGTCATCCGGGGTGATAAAAAGAACCGTCCCTGTCCCTTAATCATCAGGCTAATTAATGAGATGAACTGGTTAGGTGGTCTGGCGCATTATTCACTGTGTTTTATTTAAAGCAGTGTGCGTCATCCGGGGTGATAAAAAGAACCGTCCCTGTCCCTTAATCATCAGGCTAATTAATGAGGTGGGCGGGAAGGATAGAGCCCAACTTATTATACACGGATACAATATTCCTTGTCATTCTAATCTTGATAAAGTTCCAACAAGCCTATTCTTTGACTCTCGTATTTGGATAAATCGCAGGATAACTTATAATAGAACTGTAGTGTTATTTTTATCCTATATTGAAGGTAGAATAACAATCCCTTGATAACTAATTCAAAATAACTTATTCCCGATCAAACGAGTAAATACCATTGTCAAATTTAACCGTACCAGAAAAATACCAAAATAGTCTCTTCTCTTGTTTTTGGGTTAGAAAAGAAGACCCGGCCCAAAACAAAGCTTCACCCGTTTTTTCCAATCTGCAAAACCCTAGCAACTTCACTCACACACAGTTCTCTCCATCTTACAGTTCTTCGTATTTTGCTCGCTCACAGTACGAAGAACAGTGGATAACAACAATGGCGTCCAGCGATCAAACAGTGTTGCAATTTTCGCCATCATCAGCGAGCTTATCGGCTAAAGTTCATCCTTTGGTCATTTTCAACATCTGCGATTGCTTTGTGAGGCGACCTGACCAAGCCGAGCGTATCATAGGTACTCTTCTCGGTTCTGTATTACCTGATGGTACTGTTGACGTTAGGAATTGTTATGCCGTTCCACACAGCGAGTCTCAAGATCAGGTTTGCCTCTCATTATTGCAAATTCTCTTAATTTTAGTCCTTTTTAGATTGATTTTGCTGGAATGAATTGGAAATGAGCTGTATTTCGATTGTAACTCTCTCTCTCTCTCTGTTTGGATGATTTTTGTGTAATTTTTGGTTAACGACATGAATCAAATGAGCATTTTTTAGTGAATATTTCGAACTTAGAGAACTATATTGTTGCTTATATTACTTTATTGATAACTAATATCTGATTAGGGTGCACATTGTGTTTGTGCATGATAAATTGGGTCTAGACCATGCATTTGCTGTGTGAAAATACTAAGAGAAAGGAATAAGTTTCTCAGAATTGTAGGTGCATTTTAGTAACCCTGTGTAATATTAAGTAGTTTATAGATCTTGTTAGCTTAGTGTGTGTGACTTTGAATTTTATTTTTTGCTTCAGAGCTTAATAGTTCAGGACTTCAGGTGTGTTGAGCCAATCAGTATGACAAGAAACTTAATGTGTTAATTCAAATGGAGAAGGGTAGATAGCGGCCATTTTGCTCCGTGTTTTTCTGAGGTGCCGTAAAAGAAGAAAACTTAAGGTGCATTAGTTAGAAACAAGATAATTTCATGTTTGGTGTCATTGCAAAGGAAGGACATATTTGGTAGGGTGGGGTGGGGGTGAAGCAGAGTTTCAAGAGAAGATGAAGGATTCTTTGCAGCAACGTGTATTCTGTAATCTGAATCCTTATTGCTAGTTTGTGGCTTGAGCTAACCTGTAAATATCACCAGTGTTAACAATTTTGTACAATATAAAAGTTATACTGGTCCTTGATCTGTCTTAACCATATCTAAGAAGTGATCAGATAATGGATCTATTTGCTCAGTGCCTTTCACTGGAGTGACAACATGAACTCATGGAGTGACGGTCCAACTAATAAAGACCTTAATGTTCACCAAATTCTAATATGTTAGTTGTTTCAGTTTTATTTCTTTGCTCTAAGTTACAGTTGTTACTTTAATTGCTTGCAACTAAGCTCCTTCCCCATTACATTTCTAAAAGAAGCAGCTTTACATAGAAGTCTAGAGATGAAAATGCAAAGAAAGATGCAATGAAAAATAGTTGAAGTTATGTAGACGTATCAAACTAATACACCAAGATTTGTTTGGATAAAATTGTTAGCAAGGTTTTGGAATAGGTCCGAAACAATTGATGTTTTAGGCTTGGGCACATGAATTAAGGAATTCACTAACTCCTATAAATTAAGAGTGGCTTGACTAAAATACCCTTAATTGTGATTTTATTTTCTTAGTTGAGATAAATATCATGGTGATTAGGAATGTGTCAAGGGAAAAGTTGAGAAAAAGAATTAAATACCTTCTTGGTTTTGTGAAACATCAATTGTTATGGAACCACTTTTAATACATCAATTATTTTGGGTGGGAGGGAGTAACAAATAGTTTTTTAGCATTTAATTGTAGAAGTGGAAAGTTGAGGTAAATGCCATGAGAGAGGGAGAGAGGGAAATGCCTGCATTTAACCTTATATTTTTAATTTGGAGAGTCAAGAGTGGTTGTTTTTTATTGCAAGATGGTGTCAAGAATGAATGACATGTCGATGAAAGAGTCTGCAAGAACTACTCAGGCACACTCCTAGAGCTAATACATCTTACACAAATGTCTTTAATTCATCCTGTTTTGCCAAATTGTTGTTTCTTTTCTCGTGATGGTGTTCTTAACTCCATGATTCTAAAAAGATAACCCCCATTTGTGATATAGAGCTTGTTATAATGTGCTTTTATTTTAATACTTTTCTGAACTTTTGGGCTTGCCTTCTTTTAAAGGTTGCACTGGATATTGATTACCATCATAACATGTTATCATCTCATCAGAAGGTGAATCCAAAGGAAGTGATTGTTGGATGGTAATTCTCGATATATTTATGCCCTTTTATTTTATGTTTTTATGTTTATGCCCCAACTTGCTTGGAATTAAGGCACAATTGTTGTTGTTGTTTGTTTGTTACATCTTTTATGTTTATGCTACTTGAATATTTGGTGAATAATCTGGAATGAAGGAAATAGTATTTGTTTGGATAAGTGAGACTGAGAGGAGTGGTACTAGCCACTATATTTTGCATTTACAAAGCATGAATTAATGACTGCATTTGTCAAGATACAATACTTTCCGCCTTCTTTTATAAATTATAAAACATTAGGCAACTTTTCCAGGTTCTCTTTTCCTTGAACATCCCACGACATGCATCCACCCTAAGTTTTGGTTGGTGGACTTATGCACCTCCTATTCTGTGTGGTAGTCAACATATCAAACACGTGGAATACTTGAGCTGATGAATTTGTGGATATCTCATGCTTAAACTTTCCAGGTTTTCTACTGGTTTTGGAGTCTCTGGTGGTAGTGCTTTGATCCAAGAGTTTTATTCTAGAGAAACTTCAAATCCTATACATTTGACTGTTGATACTGGATTTCAAAATGGGGAAGCTTCAATAAAAGGCTTTGTTTCTGTGCATTTGTCTCTTGGAGATCAGCCACTTGCTGCTCAATTCCAGGAAATTCCATTGGATCTACGCATGGTTGAAGCTGAAAGGGTTGGATGTATGTCTCTACTTCCCTTCCCTTCCCTTCCAAATAGAGTAGGCCCTATTTTACTGCATATTGACTTAGCTATGTCCATGTGCATTGGTCAGATTGGATGGAAGAGGGGTTAGGTTATATGTAATTGAGAACTGTTGGTGGGATTTTCTTATAATGATGAGGGTTGATCAGGGTAATTTTTTTGTATAAATAAATAGTTATTCATCTCAAGTATATTATGCATAAAGTATATTGTGCAAAAAATAGCCATATAGTTAATGTGTTTAAGTCGGGATGTAGTGTATATATATAGATTGGTTGAAGCAATAGGTTTTATTTCCTGTTCGCAATGGAAATCCTTACTGGGACTTTCTTGTGCCAGTTGATATGCTCAAGACAACAACTGTGGACAAACTTCCCAATGATCTTGAAGGAATGGAAGCATCAATGGAGCGATTACTTGCTCTTATTGATGATGTCCACAAATATGTTGATGATGTCGTGGTAACAGTAACTTTCCCTTACCTTAATTTAGCAAGTTTCTATGGTTTTTCGTCTCTAAGTCTTCATATTGGGTTTCATTTGTAGGAAGGACGTCTACCCCAGGATAACAAAACAGGAAGATTCATTGCTGATACAGTGGCTACAATTCCTAAACTCTCACCCCAAGCCTTTGATAAGCTTGTTAATGATGGTCTTCAGGTAGTGTTTTTGCCCCTTACTATGTTTATGCCGTTGCTTCCCTGCCCCTTTTCCTGACCCAGAAAGTAGGTAGGAGACTCTTTACTACTGGTTAAGTCACTTTGGTTCGATCTGGGTTATCTTACCCTGAATTTATCTTTATTTGTAGGACCAATTGCTTTTGCTGTATTTGGCAAGCCTCACGAGGACTCAACTCAGCTTTGCAGAGAAGTTGAATACCGCTGCTCAGATTCTGTGATTGATGATGATTTCATTCTCGTAATGCAAGGCCAGTTTTTTGACCGGGTGACTGAATGGTCTGACTTTTCTCAACGCGATCAATCCTCTTGATAGATGAGGCTCATGGGTTTCAAGTATTGGCTCAGAGTACTCAATAGGTTAACTAGACTGACAATTTTCCATGCGAGAGAGACTCAGAGTACTCGATAGGTTAGAGGTCAGAGGTGTTGTAAGGATACAACAAGTTTCCGTCTTTTTGTAATTGTCTTTCATGGCATTAACAGTTGTTAATTGAAAATGTCCAGTACCTTTGACAGCTCCAGTTCGATTTGTTTTTTTTCCAAAGTAAACTTAATTAATACATAAAACTTTCTTGAATTTGGCACAACCTAAAATTATGCTATGGTTGTATTACACTTTGAACTAATATTTTCTGTCTATTATCACCTTATCATGTCAGATGAAGAGTAGTTTGAAGTAAGAGAAGTATTGGAAATACCTCTAAATTTGAGATGGATTATTAGTTCCATTCTTGAATTATTAATAGCCTTAAAAACACATCTTTATTTGACTAATTGAACTTAGATACACTCCCGATCTTTCAACATGATTGAAATATATTTTTAAATTCTAGTCAAGTTTAGGGGCATTTTTAACACTTCTTTCGGCATTCTATCAAGATTTCTATGTTCTTATAAGAGTTTTGAGACCACTTGCTATGTCATGTGGCAGATTGGGGTGTATCTAAATTTAATTAGTAAAAGTAGAGGGGTGTTTTTAAGGCCGTAAATAGTTTAAGAATGAAAATAATAATTTGCGTCAAGTTTAGAGGTGTTTTCAATACTTCTCTTCTTGGTGTATGGGAGCTAAGAAAGAAGCAAAAAGTGTCGAAGGGGTTTTGCTCATATTGATTGCAATGGCTAGATCGTATGCTATTTTGCCATCATTACTTTCTTCGAATCTTTCGAAAACACCCTTTTACCTCAAAAGGTAGGGAGGTTTATACAGGCTCAACGATAACTCTAGGATTACATTCGACATATTAATTACAAATTTGTAATGGCTAAATCATTTGTTTCTACAGAAATTCTTTTTTATTTTCTTAAAGTATCAAAAGGGGTCCCTCATACATTATTTTTTTAAAGGAAATTCTTAAGCTGATTCAGTGTACTTTTAAGACTACTTTTAAGGAAATTCTTATGTATGTTGCTTCACTGACTGCATTATTTTTTTATATAATTTTTTTGCACGTTTATATTTTTATTTTTCGAATTCAGTGATAAAATTTTGGATCCGTCACTGTATATTAAATGGAACTATAAAGTCAAACCATTAAATAATACTACATAGTAGTACCTATATATAGTACTGCTTGTAGATACAACTGTATTAATTTGTTTTTGTTTATATATCTAAATATTCCTAATTGGATTAAATTAAATAGAATACGCCGACCAATCAAGAAAGACAGTTTTGAGGATCATTCTGGGCATTAATAAACTGAACTCTTAACTGGGATCATGTAGAACACAAGCTAAGTATGGAATTAATTAATTAATTAATTAGCAGCAGTTTATATTTCTTATTTGTCGAAGTATAAACACATACATATATTTAAAAAATCACAAAATAACTATAGATATTTAAAGTAAATTCATTTTTATAATACACGGTTGTTAATATATATTACTAAGATACTTAGAATAATAACTTTAGAGAACTTGGTAAGAATTAACAAAGTTTTAAAGAGTATTTTCAAAACTAGAAATTTAAAACCAGTAAAGAAAATACATTAGAAATAATATACAAAATATTTTTTCTCAAAAAAATTGAATTCACTGAATTCACAGTGTTTACTTAAAGAAATCATTCCCTTCAAGTTCTCGAGGTTAATGGAATATATCCTTCCAGGATAGAACGATCTTACTCGCTGGTGTATTGGTACCTAAAACCACAGTGTCAGCAAACCACTCAACGGCAGTAAAATAAATTAGAATTTATTTGTGGAGAACGAAGAAGAGGTTCTGAAGTTCTGAAAATTCATTTTGAAAAATAAGAGGAAACCTCTCTATTAATAAATAACAAATGGTAGCATGAACAAGTATTTAATGTGCCTTATTAGAAAGGTCACAATCTTACGGAAAAATCACAGCTCCTCATAAAATTCTTTTTTTATTCACGCTTTTTGAAACCCGACATATACTTCTCCGTACATGAATAAATAAAAATGAACGGAGAAGTACTTTGTTATCGTTTATAGTTAGTTGGGCATCGTGCCAACCAGTCATATCTTTCAAGTAGCAGTATCCAAAACGAAAAGACAGCAACAGCAATCTTTACAAATGCATGAATCAAATTCCGTAAATTCACTAAAAATGATTATACATAAGACTGTGAACTCATTTGTTATTACTCGAATATGAAAGCAAAATAAAAGATAATTTAGGTGTATTAAGCTCTCGCTATGAGCGAGAGTCGGAGAAGAGATAGACACAATAGTGTATTGTACACAGTCTTATTTTGTATTTCTGTAAGAGATTGTTTTCATAGCTCAAATTTTATGACCTGCTAATCAGATTAGTATCGATTATCAAAGCTAGAAATTTCGCTAAGAATGTTAAAAATTGTAGCATATCTCTAAAAAGTTGTTTTGAACTTAAATACATAATATTATTTTCTATAGGGATAAGACACAAGTAGCCTTAGATTATGATCGAAATCAAAGAGACACACATTTACTAAATTAAGGTCTTATTACCCTCTCGAACTCATTTTTTTTAAAATTTGTACACCTTTTTGACTTACGTGGCATCCGAACATCTCCCACGCGCCTCAACTATGTGGAGTCACAGAGTATGCCACGTATGCCAAATGATGTATAAAATTACAAAAAATTGAGTACGGGGTAATAAGACCTTAGTTTAATTTAGTTAATGTGTGTATCTGAGATTTTGGTCATCATCTAGAGGTACATGTGTCTTATCTCTTTTCTATATGTACCATATAATTTTCAACGAAGGATGTTCAAAGAACCACCCAAGAATCAATGTAGCTAGGCCATCGGATCACGTGACAATAATTTTATCAATTATTATTACTCGTACGGTATATTTTTAAAGTGCAGTCCCCCAAAATTAAAATATAAATAATAAAAAATGGAACCCTAGGTCAACAAATGCATGAATCAAATTCCCTATATATAGCCCTCCTCTTTGTACTCTCACTTCATCCTCAGCTTCAAATTAACTAACAATGAAATCTGCACCTGTATCTTTGGTCTCCAAATGCACCATTTTCCCGTCGGAAAAATCGTCACTTCCCGATCTAAAACTCTCCGTTTCCGATCTTCCTATGCTCTCTGTTCACTACATTCAAAAAGGTTGTTTATTTACTCCTCCACCTTTTCCTATAGCTCAACTCATTTCTCTTCTCAAGCAGAGTCTTTCTCAGACTCTCACTCACTTCCCTCCGCTCGCGGGGCGATTCGTGACAAATTCAGATGGCTACGTCTACATTACTTGCAACGATGATGGAGTTGATTTTGTTCATGCTACAGCCACTCACATTTCCATTCGCGATGTGATAGGCTCTATTGATGTTCCTGATCATGTTAACGAGTTCTTCCCTTTGGACCGAACGGTTAGCTATCGAGGGCATTTTATCCCACTTCTAGCTGTCCAAGTGACGGAATTAGCTGACGGCGTATTCATTGGATGCGCCGTCAATCATTCCGTCACTGACGGGACATCAATTTGGAATTTCTTCAATACATTCGCTGAGGTGAGTAGAGGTGTAAAAAGGATTGTAAGGCAGCCTGATTTTACACGTGATTCAGTTTTGATTTCGAATTCTGTGCTGAAACTCCCGGCTGATGGCCCTGACATCACGTTTTCCGGTGATGCTCCATTGAGGGAGAGGATTTTTAGTTTTGGCAGGGAATCGATTCTAAAACTCAAAGGGAAGACGAACAATCAGAAATTGAATTATGAGGGAGAAATCAACATTGTTGAATTGATTGCAAAACAAAGCAACGATCACCTGAAAATCAAAACAGAAACGGCTGAGATTTCATCATTTCAATCGCTTTGCGCATTGCTCTGGCGTGCAGTAACACGTGCAAGGAAATTCCCAGCTTCGAAAATGACGACATTTCGAATGGCTGTAAATTGCCGTCAGCGTCTCCAGCCGAAGCTAAATCCGTTATACTTCGGCAACGCAATTCAGAGCATTCCGATTTACGCATCAGCAGGGGAAGTTCTGTCTAATGATCTGTACTGGTGCGCGGAGCAATTGACCAAAAACGTGAACGCGCATGATGATGTTATGGTGAGGAAGTTCGTAGAGGATTGGGAAAAGGATCCACGGTGTTTTCCGTTGGGAAATTTCGACGGAGCTATGCTAACAATGGGAAGCTCACCGAGATTTCCAATGTACGAGAATGATTTCGGGTGGGGCAGGCCCGTTGCTGTTCGAAGTGGACGGGCGAATAAATTTGACGGGAAGATATCAGCTTTTCCGGGGAGAGAAGGAGAAGGAAGCGTGGATTTGGAGGTGATTTTGACGCCGGAAACAATGGATACCCTGGAGTCTGACCCGGAGTTCATGCAGTGTGTTACTGTATACTGAATGTTACTGTAATTAAGTATTTTTTATATTTCAATTTACGTGACACTTTTCGTTTTTCGTTTTTCGATAGAAGTTTGACAGATAATTTACGTATCGAATCTTTGAATTTTTTAAACAAAATTTATATATTTATAAACTACTTAAAAAGTATCTTAAGTCACAATAATTGATAATTCAAAATAATTTATGAAAAACTTATGATTCAAAATAGATTTGTTTGAATCTCAAAATTCGAAAAGTGCTCGAGAATGGAACGGAGGGAGTACTTATTGTTCGAATGGCTGTTATAATGTCCAAGTTCATTTAACTACAGAATCAAACTATTAATTTATGCATAACAGTAGTAAGTGTACCTATTTCATGATTAATCCGATTAATATAATTTATGAATTAAAAATTAGGCCGTCTTTTAGTGGATAATCTAGAACACAATCAATGATTAAAGTCTTTTATATTATTTTAATTATAAATTTAGTTAATTAATTAATTATTTAGTTGAAAAGTGGTAGGTAATAGTTAGAATACAAGTCTTTTTTATTTAAAAATAGCTAAACTTTAATTTGGCAATTTGATAGCTAGGCTTAACAACCCCTATCCACTTGATATTGATATGACAAAAAAACGTGAATATATTCTCTTTTAGATGCGTACGAAAGAACGAAAATCGAAAAATTAAAATTTTAAATTTATGATATATAAAAGAATTAACATGATTCTACCTATTGTTATCATTATTTATTAATTAGTTATAAGAATTTATGTAAATGATAATGCTAAATAGCTAGAAAATTTGGTCAGAATTTGAACAAAAATTTAAAGATAGTTTAAAAAAGTGCTATAATAAAATTGTTATAATAAAATTGTTATAATAAAATTTTCTACTATAGCTTTGGAAAATTTACCCGACACCTCATTTGGTATCCGATTCCGACATTCGATCTGAAATTCAACCTCACTCGGGATTTGACACTTAAATTGTGATCTGACCTCGATCCGACTTAAAGTCCAGAATGGGTCTTGAATCGAGGTCGAGAGTTGGGTTCCAAATAGAGAATCAGGATACTGAATTGGTATTAGGAATTGTTACTCGAGACATCAGTTAGGGGTAGAAAATTGAGGTGTGAGATTGAAAAAGAATTTTCGAAAATATTTTCCTTGCCTTTTAGAGATAAGTCATTTTTCTTAAATTTGAGAAAATTGAAAAATATTTACCAAACACACTCTAGTGACAATAGATTTTCCTTTTTATCGGCAATATTTAATATCAAAACATTTACGATAATTAAGTTAATGTCGTTGTATTCAGAGTTGCTAAAACTTTTAACAACATTTATATAAAGTGTTGGTTATAAATACTCATATTTATTATTTTCGCTAAATATAATATAAAAATAATTATATTATTATCACTAAATAATCACCACAAAATCTTTTGTTTATTGTAGTAGCACTTGATACTGTATATTAAAGACTACATTTTTTTTTCACATAACAATAGAGTGACTATTATATTATAATATAAAGACAGCATAAATAAACTGGAATTATAGGTCAAATAATTAAATAATACATAGTAGTACGTATAATATTACTAGTAGATACTATTTCTACCTGTATACTGTATTTAGTTTATATCTAATTGTTCATAATTGGATTAAATTAATGCGCCGACCAATCAGAAACCACGGTTTTGAGGATCATTTAGAACACAAGCTAAGTTCAATTATTAAAAATATTTTAAATTATTAGTCGAATTAATTAAGTACTAATTAATTAGTTTAAGGATAATGACAGATCACATATTACAACTGTAAAAGATAGTGCTCGTTAATATTTTGTCCGTTTTAATTTTTTTGTCTTATTTTGACTTGGCAACGCAGATTAGAGCATTCCTACTAATGTATCAATAGGGGACGTATTGGTGAAAATATGATTACTAATTGTTATTTTGTTGGTTCACTTTTACTTGTTCATTATAATAAAAATAGATGTTTAGTTTTATAGTCTACCTTAGAAAATCAAGAGATAATTTATTATTTAGTTTCTAATTTACCCTTATTATTAACTAGTCATTTTTCAAATTTATTATAGTTTTAAAAGGTGCTATAATAAAATTGTTATTCTATTATATTTAGCGACAATAAAAATATGGATATTTATGATCAATACTCTATATAAATGTCGTTAAAAGCTTTAAAAATTCTGGATATAATGACATTAACTTAACTGCCGCAAAATATTTTTGCGGCAATAAATATTATCGAATCTATTATCACTAAATATCTTTTTCTGTTTAGTTTATTATTTCTTAAAAAATGTATCAAGTCGATAGTGAACAAGTAAAAATAGACGGAACTGGAAAGGTTGGAAAATGTTATCACTTGGAGTGTGGAAGTTCTTTGTCAGCTGATAAAAGGAGTAAGCATCTAAATCATGACCAATAGAGTCAGACCATATTAATTAATTAATTAATATTCATGTTAATGAGTAAACCTACAATAATACATAACATTATTAGGATTGTTTAAAATATTTGCTGTTTTAAGACGTAAGTATAGAATGACATCCCCAAAACAGATTCTGGGATCAGGGATTTGTCCCCCTAAATCCCAATTTATGTGACACTTTTCGTTTTTCGAGAGTCAAACAGTTTAAGTTTGACCGAGAATTTGCGCATGAAATTTTCAATTTTTTTCGAAATGAAATTTATATATTTGTAAACTATGTAAAAAGTATTATAAGTCACAACAATTGATAATTTAAAATGTTTAAAAGATCTATGAAAAATTTACGGTCAAAGATAGACTTGTTTGAATTTCTAAATCTGAAAAGTGTCACATAAAATGGAACGAAAGGAGTATATTATATCATTTATACACTAATTTTATGTTAGTTTTTTTTGGGCAAAATAGATTGGGATTCCCTTGAATTTGAAAACATATGTAAACTTTACACTAGTCATTTTTTGAACATGACAATTTGATACTCTTGACCTTTTTAGTTATTGAGAAATATCGCGAACAATTCTGATCTTGGCGTAAATTATTAGTTTCGTTGTCAAATTATTAATAACCACACACTCAGTTGCACACATTTTTATACTTGACTAACTAAATTTAGATACACTCCCGATCTGCTATACAACATAACAAGTGGTCTCAAACTCTTCTAAGAGCATGTGACTTTTAATAAAAAGCCGAGAGAAGTATTGAAAACACATCTAAACTTGACGAGAATTTAAGAGTGCATTTCACTCATATTAGGGGTGTATAAAAATTCAATTAATCAAATAAATGAGTATTTTAAAAGCGGTCAATAAACCCTACAAAGATGAAATGAAATGCACACACTTCAGCTGATACAGTGTACATTAAAGATTAATATATTAAGCATTTTTCATCGTACAATTAGTAGTATTGTTCAAGTAGTTGAATAGTCCTAACAAAATAAAGACCATTACAATTTTTTTTTGAAATATCGTTAACTGTCATTCACATGGAAGCTGAAAAAACATTAATTAAGGTTACTTTGGCACCTTAATTTGTCAATATTAATTAATATGAAGACATCATATAGGTGGATGTAAATTAGTATCATCAAAGATTAAATCTAGTATTTCCGACACTGAACATAAATTTACATATTTAAATTCCAATAAAAAGCAATAATAACGATATAATGAATTCAATGCCGATAGATGACATGTTCAAATTTTAAACTCATAAAACTTTGAAGCATGAATACGCTGTCAAATGGAATTATATATGGAGTCAAACCATTAAAAATAATACATAGTAGTATGTATAATATCACTAGTAGATTCTATTGTATACTGTATTTTGTTAATTTATATCCAATTGTTCATTTATTGATTGGATTAGAGTTATAGAACACACCGACCAATCAAAAAAGACGGTTTAGAGGATCTTAGAATACAAGCTAAGTTCAATTATTAAAAGTGTTTTCAATTAATTAATTAGCAGAAGAATTTGATTAATAGTGAGGAGATTCCAAACAAAGTTTTGTAATTATAAGGAGAATATAATGGTTACATTATACAGAACGATAAAAGACAACGCACATGTATTATTCTTATTTCTTCCGTCTCATTTTAATCGTCACTTTAACTTAAAAATATTACGTATCACTTTAGAAGTTCAAGACTAAAATTAAGAGTATTATTTTCAGTTATTCCCTTGTAATTAAAGAAGAATGCCCGATATTTAAGAGGAAACAACTAACATATTTTTATTAAATAAATATAGTTTTATTGAATTAATTGTTCCTTCAATTTATTATGTACTCCCTCTAGCAGTAACGGATCCAGGATAGTCGTTAAGGGTTGTCGATGGTTGTAGTAAAAAATATAATTATGAGGCTAATAGGACTAAATTAAACATTTAACTTGTGTCAAGAGATGTCAATACTTATATATATATATATATATATATAGCCTTTGTATATATAGTATAATTTTCCGACGAAGGACACCCCTTCGGTATGGGTGGGTCCGCCCCTGCCCTCTAGTCTATATTAAGTGAGTTACCGAGACTTTTTTCATATTCAAAATAAATCATTTTTAAAAAAAAATTAAGAGATTTTTTGAGATTTTGTTTTCTTTCTTATTTATCATGTTTTTAATGAGGTTCTTAACTACTTCACATTTTGGAGGGGAGTATAGTTTGAGAATAATCAAAGGATAATAGTGAAAGTAACCAGGGGCGGATCTATTCAGGCGGGTGGGAGTGCCATGCCACCCACGAGCTTCGACGGAAACTTTATGTATATAGGTATATATATACACAGTCTATATGTAAATAATAAACCCGCCACCCACAGTACCAAAGTACTCTGTGGTGCCCGTGGTAAAAAGCCAAATGTTTGAGCCTCAGGTCAAGGGATTGATCCCGTTTGACACATTTTCATTTTTTCTTTTTTAAAACTGAAGGCTCCTCTCATAAATCATAATAGCTTTTCAACCTTTTTCTTTTTTTCTTTTTAACCATTGTATCAAATTATTTGCTACTTTCTTTATCTTTAAATAATTTTATAAGTATGAAATTTAGCCTAATTCATCTTACTCCTAACATTAGATATTATTTTTCTATCCTATATTAATTATTTACATTTTACTAAAAATAGTTATTAAAAATTATTTGTCAATTAACAAAATTAAAAATAATAATTTTTTAATTTTTTTTCATTATCCTAACAATTAATGTAAAAAAAATTTGTAAAAAATTACAAAAATGTTTATCTTAAAGATTAAAATAGTAAACTATAATTTTTATTTATAATTTCTTAAAGAAGTTAAAAGAAAAAGTTAATAACTAATAGAAAGAGGTATAAATTGTTTTTTTTCTTCATAAACACTTAAATGCATCAAATATTCTCCAACAAGAAAATATAACATAAAGATCATCCGTAATTTTAACCAATAATTATATAAGTTTTGGTACTATTTTTATGTAACCCAAAATCGAAAATCATCCATAAACTCCTACATATATACTCCATCCGTCCACTTTTATTTGTCATGTTGCGCTTTTCTAAAGTCAATTCGACTAATTTTCAAAGTTAAATTAGATTACATTAATTCAATATTTTAAACAAAAAATTTAGATATTCAAAAATTATACGAAAAGTACTATACATTACAATTTTTTGCATATCAATATGATGAAAATATTTTAAAATATTTATTATTATTACATTAACATGATAAGAATTGCAACTTATGTTTGTTCATAAATATTACCTTCTCGCTAAGTTGCAATTCAACCAAAAACATTATTAGTTGTAATTCTTATCATGTTTATATAATTTTAAAAAAGGAACAAAAAAATCCTTATAGCTTGACTTTCAAGAACAAAAAATAACCTATAAATTAATGGAGAGAGTAAAATGAAAAAAAAGAAAAATTGGTTAATTATATTTGTATTTTGTTGATTGACAAGTAATTTTAAATAACTATTTATGTTTATCCTAAAAATAATACAATTGATTTTGTATGAGGTTAAAAACAGATATCTTAATTTATCTTAGTTTAACTCTTTTTTAAATACGTAATTATTTGACTTTAAATCAAAATTAATATTAATATATTTATCTTTATTTGATTTTTGACAAATGAACATTATGAACCACCATAAATTTTTCGTAAACAGCCTACCAGCACTTTCTTAAAAATTTATACATGTTTATTCCTATTTTATTGATTGATTTGTCATATAAATCGAAAAGACGAGTAATTCGAATCAAACATAAAGTTAATTTAGGCGATGAGTCAGTTTGGCACCCAGAGACTCTAAATCCTGGATCCGCCTCTGAAAGTAACATTTAGCTTTTGTTATAATATTTCAACAATTCACATAATATGGACTAGAAGAAAAATTTCTTAAATATCGTGAAATGAATTAAAATGTGTTTGAAAAATAATTTTAATATCTCAAAAAAGTATCAAATGCATGAATCAAAACAAATAAGAAAAGACAGCAACAGCCACCTTCACAAATGCATGAATCAAATTTCATAAATGCACTAAATACATGGGTGTTTTAATTTGTTTAATTATAATCTATGATAAAAGTCTTTTAATTAAAGTATTTCCATTAAAAGTTAAAAATAATTAATTAAAACGTGGTAGACGATAGTTTGAATATGCTGTCTTTAATTTGACTACAAAGTCTTTTTTTAGTTAAAAATTGGCTATTTGTAAGTAAGAGAGTAAGAGATTCCAACCCAATTTTTGTAGAAAGGACGGCCACCGTACAAATCAGTGATTTGTCTTTTTTGTCTAACAAATACTTTGTCAGTTCTATCACAATTTTCGAATTTCGATATTCAATCGAGTCTATTTTTTATTGTATGATTATATTATTTTTTGAGTAGGATGAAAGGGGGTCCTCATACATACATGAGCGGAGTTAATGTGTTGGTTACAAGTTTGGTCGAGTTCATTAAATTTTTTCAAATTTTAAATTTATAGTAAGAATTTATTGGATATAAAAAAATTATTAATATAAAATTCTATAACTCATAAATTTCAAATTTTAACTCTAATTCTACCTATATAATTAAAGAAAATTCACAAAGATGAAATGCACATAGTTGTAGAAATTAATAAATGAAAAGACAGCATATATCAAGTGGAACTAAAGATCAGTCAAAACCATTAATTAAATAATGTACTTGGTTTATATCCTAATTATATTTCCTAATTGGATTAAATTAATTGAATACACCGACCAATCAAAAAAGATGGTTTAGAGGATCATTGTGGACATTAACAAACTGAACTCTCAAGTTGGATTATTATTTACAAAACAAGCTAAGTTTATTATTAAAACTATTTTAAATTATTAGTGGAATTAATTAATTAGCAGAATTTTTTTTAATAAATGGTGAGTAGATTCCGAATTGAGTTTTGTAATCATAAAGAGAATGCCAGATCACATACAGAACATTAAAAGACGGCGCTCATACATTAATATATTTTTCTTAAACAAAAATAGTTTAATAATTAATTATTTCTTATATTTATTATTTTCTTCATGATAGTTAAAATGAGAGTATTATTTTCAGAATGACCCTCTCAATAAAATTTTCTTCATATTCATGACTCAAATTCGAAATTTTTAATTAAGGATGAAACAGTTCTGCGTATGATTATATTTGTTTATAGATAGATGGGGCGGTTGGGCATGTCCAACCACTCAAATCTATGAGTAGCACTTGCCAAAACGGAACTGAAAACAAAAAGAAAAGACAACAACAGCCACCTCCACAAATGCATGAATCAAATTTCATGAATTTACTATTAAATATATGAAGACGAAAAAAAAAAGATATTATATAGTCTAGGGTGTGAAAAGCAAAAAAAAAATGGTCCAATCGACTAAACTTTTGTTATATTTTTTATTTAAAAAAAAGAACTGGACCATAAATATCTGCAACCTTATTCTCTATTTCTAAGAGTATTTGTTTTCATAACTCGAACTCATAATCTCATGACATCATAATACTCCATCTGTCTAACAATACTTGTTCATTGTTGACTTTACACATATCTTAAGAAACTATAAATAAAATGCTAATTTTACTATATCACCCTTTGTATATAATAAATACAATATCTTAAAAAATGTAATAGGAGAATGACTATAATCAATGAAAATGTAAAATTATCGATTATTTTTATAAAAGTGGACAAGTATTATTGGACCATGCACAGTAAGAGTAATCTACTAGTTATCACAACTCACAAGTGAAGATTAATTTAAAAGATATCGTATAAATTTTAAATTTTGAATCTACGCGCCACTAGGGCGAGCTAGTTTTTTTAAGTGCAGTCCCCCAAAATAAAAATGAGGTCAACTTCTTCCCATGTTTCAAACTTAGCAACAAAGAGAAAAGACAAGTGAGCACTACCACAAATGCATGAATCAAATCTCCTATATAAAGCCTTCATATTAGTACTCTCACTTCATCCTCAGCCTGACTAGTAACAAACATAATCAACTAACAATGCCTTCTGCTGCTGAAGCTCATGTTACTTTACTCTCCAAATGCACCATTTTCCCGTCGGAAAAATCGTCACTTCCTGATCTAAAACTCTCCGTTTCCGATCTTCCTATGCTCTCTGTTCATTACATTCAAAAAGGTTGTTTATTCACTCGTCCACCTTTTGCAATCGCCAAACTCATTTCCCTTCTCAAGCAGAGCCTTTCTCAGACTCTCGCTCGCTTTCCTCCACTCGCGGGGCGATTTGTGACAGATCCAAATGGCTATGTCTACATTACCTGCAACGATGATGGTGTTGATTTTGTACATGCTATAGCTACTCACATTTCCATTCGCGATATCATAGGCTCTATTGATGTTCCTGATCATGTTAAGGAGTTTTTCCCTCTGGACCGAACGGTTAGCTATCGAGGGCATTTTATCCCTCTTTTAGCTGTTCAAGTGACGGAATTAGCTGATGGCGTATTTATTGGATGCGCCGTCAATCATTCCGTCACTGACGGGACATCGTTTTGGAATTTCTTCAATACATTTGCTGAGGTGAGTAGAGGTGTGAAAAGGATTGTAAGGCAGCCGGATTTTACACGTGATTCTGTTTTGATTTCAAATTCTGTACTGAAACTCCCGGCTGATGGACCGAAAGTTACTTTCGCCGGCGATGCTCCTTTGAGGGAGAGGATTTTTAGTTTTAGCAGGGAATCAATTCAAAGACTCAAAGCGAAGACGAACAATCAGAAATTGAATTTCGACGGAGAAATCAACATTGTTGAATTGATGTCAAAACAGAGCAACGATCCACTGAAAAACAAAGCAGAATCGGCTGAGATTTCATCATTTCAATCGCTTTGCGCATTGCTGTGGCGTGCAGTGACACGTGCAAGGAAATTCCCAGCTTCAAAAATGACGACATTCAGAATGGCTGTAAATTGCCGTCACCGTCTCCAACCGAAGCTAAATCCGTTATACTTCGGCAACGCAATTCAGAGCATTCCGACTTACGTATCAGCAGGAGACGTATTATCTCACGATCTACACTGGTGCGCGGAGCAATTGAACAAAAACGTGAAGGCACACGATGATGTTATGGTGAGGAAGTTCGTAGAGGATTGGGAAAAGGATCCACGGTGTTTTCCGTTGGGAAATTTCGACGGAGCTATGCTAACAATGGGGAGTTCGCCGAGATTTCCAATGTACGAGAATGATTTCGGGTGGGGAAGGCCCGTTGCTGTCCGGAGCGGACGGGCGAATAAATTTGACGGGAAGATATCGGCGTTTCCGGGGAGAGAAGGAGGAGGAAGTGTGGATTTGGAGGTGATTTTGTCACCGGAAACAATGGAAGGCCTTGAGTCGGACACAGAATTTATGCAGTACGTTGGCTGGATTTAACAATATATGAAAAAGAAGTGTCTTTTTTATATGATTGAATAAATCAATGAAAATATCATTTTCTATATGTAATACGTCTCTCTTTACATATTTTATTCAGAAAATAAATTCGTTGATACATTTTAATTAATGAATATCGCTTTACTTTTAACAAGAAACACATTATTGCCATCAGAAGATTTGGGTTGGTTACGGGGAACGGATGTTTGTTTGCATATCATTTCTAGAGGTGGGAATCAGTGAATTGAGCAATGAAAACTCGTAAACCAAAAAAATCCGGTTGTTTCAAAGAATTACTACAATTTTCTCAAATAAAAACAAGAACGTGAAGGTGCACGACAATGTTGGTAAGGAAGTTCATAGAGAAATGGGACAAGGATCCACGATGTTGACATAGCTCCGTTGGAATTACCCAGCAGAAAACACCGTGGATCCTTTTTCCCTATCTTCCTCACCATAACATCATCTTGCACCTTCACGTTTTTTTGTTCAATTGCTCCGCGCACCAGTGCAGATCGTTAGTCAAAATGTCCTCCGTGGATGCGTGCGTGTAAGTTGGAATGCTCTGAATTGTGTTGCCAAGTATAACGGATTTAGCTTCGGTTGGAGATGGTGACGGTCTGATTGTGGTCATTTTTGAAGCTGGAATTTCATTGCACGTATCACCACAATACGCAAAGCGATTGAAATGATGAAATCTCAGCTTGAGAAGCAAAAGGAGTTGGAGATAACCTTTTTGAATGTAGTGAACAGAGAGTATTAGATGATGATTTTACAATGGGAATTCCGTGGTTCAATCATATACCACTAGCAAACACATGACCAATTATAAACAACAACGTGTAAACCGTCTTTCTACCTCAATACAAGATAAGAATAAAACGTACATTTTATTTTCTCCTAATCTTATTTATGAGATCATAGCAGAACTAGTAGCTCGCTTGCCGTTATCAGGGCTCTTCAAATATAAATTTTTCTATTTTTCCAGACAACCAACTCCAACCCAATTCTCTATTTTACTCTCTAAAAAGAATTTTTTTTCTCTCTCTTCAATATTATATTATTATTTCTATTTCATATTATAAATCATTTATTTCTTTTTCCCAATAATTACTTTATATAATTTTCATGTGATATAAAATTTTATTTTTTCAAAATTTTTATTTAATATAAAATTTTATTTTATTCTAAATTTTTAAATACCATAAATTGCAAGAAAATATTATATAATATACAAATTAATGGACAAATTCTAATAAAAGTGAAACACAATTACATAAACGTTCAATTTTCGAAATTATTATGTTGCTCCCATAAATGCTCTATTAGTGCATTACTGAGTTCAAAATTGTTCAAACCGGAGATTTCCATCTACCACCATTTCTATCGTTGGAGTTGGAGCCTCTACGACATCTTGAATTGGTGCATTAAGATCACATTCATCCTCAATTATCATGTTGTGCAGTATAATACATGTAGTCATTATATCATGTAGCACTTCCCTTCTCCAAAAACGTGACGGTCCTGCGATAATTGTAAAACGTGATTGCAAAACTCCGAATGCACGTTCAACATCTTTTCGGCATGATTCTTGATTCATCACGAATTAATTATTATGTTATGTATTGTATTTTATCTTGTATTTAAATTATTATGTTATGTATTGTATTGTTATCTTGTATTTAAATTGTCATATTATGTATTGTATTTTTAAATTAAATTTTTCATCTTATTATTTTAATTTTGTGTATTCTTTATAGTGAAAATTAATAATAAAATCAAATTATATTATTGACGAAAATTAGAAAAAATTAAAATACTATTAATTTGGGATGAAAGAGTATATATTAAATAATAAACTTTTTAAAATATTATATTACATTTAAAAAGAATTATGAATATTAGATATTTAATTTAAAATAATATGTTAATTATAAAGTAATAGAAATAATAATAAAATATTGAAAAAGTGAAATAGAGAGTGTGAATTTGGAGAACTACTATTCACCTCGCTAAATATGAAGAATAGAGAGTAAAATAGAGGTGTGTTGGAGATGGTCTTTGAATTGTTTAACACGATAACTTCATTATATCAATGATTACTGAATTATTGGAAATAGGTGAATGAACAAAGTGTTTTTTTCCTACTTTTAGAGAAGTCATTACTTTTTAATTATTTCATCAAAAGTCACTCAAATAAAAAAGTAATATTCTCTCTGTTTAATTTTTGTGATACTTTTTATTTTTTGAGAGTCAAACAGTTTAAGTTTGATTGAGAATTTGCGCATGAAATCTTCGAAATTTAAAATAAAATTTATATATTTGTAAACTACGTAAAAAGTACTATAAGTTACAATAATTGATAATTCAAAATATTCAAAAGATATATGAAAAATTTACGATCAAAGATAAACTTGTTTGAATCTTGAAATCCGAAAAATGTCACATAAATTGAGACGGAGGAAGTATTATATTAAACTATTTTTCTCTATAAATGGAAGGGACAATGAAACATGTTCATGATCCCAGGAGAGGTGGATTTCTAGTTCTAGTAATAATTATCAATGAGTGCCTACTTTTAATATTCTTTATGTTGGCTGACATTTTTTTAAAGCCTAGAAATTCTATCTAGTATTTGTCCCTCTTATGTTAGGTAAGTGATATTTTCTTGGTTTCATTTTAATTGTCGTTTTTATTTAAAAGAATCATTTTATTGTTACTTTAAAAATTCAGGATTAAATAGTTGACAATTATATTTAACTATACCCTTAATAATAATTACTAAGTTTAATTAACTTCTGAATCTATTGTATATGGTATAGATATTAGATATTAAAAGCACACAAAATGACATCTTAAACCTGTGTTGTAATCATCAACAAGACAGTTTTGTTTTTTTTCTTGGTTTCCCATCCGGTTCGGAGCCCATATTGAAATTTCGATTAAATTCGGATCGCGCACTGCAGGGCCCATTTGGGGTGGCACTCCCAACATGATTTTCTTCATACCCAAGACTCAAACCCGAGACCTCTAATTAAGGCTGAAGCACTTCCACCAGTGCACTTGATATTGATACTAGCTAAAAAAAAATAAAAATAGAATATTTATCTTTGCTACATATGGCTTCACGTGCTTCCCTTGTCTCGTCATTTATTATCCAAACGGATAAAAAGAAAAATATATAAAAAAGTTTCACTCATTATTTTTATGAACTTATATATATATATATTCGGCCAAACTTATTTATTAATATAGTCAAAATATATATATAATCTATACATTAATTTATTTATATATATATATAAACTATACATTTTTTACATATTTATAAATTAAAAATAATTAGCAAAAGTATTTAGGATGGTTAATATCTTATTATTACCTTTGATACACATTATCTAGCCTTTAAAGTTCTATACATCTTTTAAGAAAAATATTCAATAAGCTTGATTTTTTTAATGATAAAATAAGAAGGAGAAGAAGCATAATGAGATTTTTTAAATTTTGTTTATTGGTCGGATCCATGTTTGCGTAAGTCGTAACATATAAAATAATTTATATTGTCATTTTAATTATTTTTTTAATGATAAATGTAGTTGATTGATTTTTAAAGATAAAAGTCTTAAATTAAGTGATTTTGTTCATACGTAACACAATTCAATTCGTGTATTAGATAAATTCTCATAGTTCAATAACTTTTTAAAATATTATCTCCACTCGTTTCAGGATTTGTGTTTTTTTTTAATTAAATAACATCTTAAATAATTGTATTTTACTATGATTAAAGAAATATTTGAACTTTGAAGTACAAGTTACATGTTTTGACGAAGACTTGATTAGAAGAAAATTGAAAAAACTTGAAAAAAAACTAAGGTTGAAACAATCCGATTTTGACCGATTTGATTCGGATTATAGATTTAAAAATTTAAATACAATTGATTTGATTTAATATTTGAAAAACACGAATCAAGCACATGTTACACCTCTACAAGTGCATGAATCTAAGTTCCATGAATCAATCTCATCTCCTACATAATGCCCTACTCTTTCTTACTTTCACTTCATCCTCAATTTTCACTCCTTATTTCAAGTAATAATAATAACACTACTGCTGAGTTACTTTTCGTCTCCAAATGCACTATTTTTAGATGGGTGAAATATTTTTAACGACAGTATTATAAACACGTTCAAACTATGAAGATTTCTCAATATTTTTGAACAAATGCATGAACCCGAGTTCATGAATCTCCTATATAAATCCCTCCTCTTCGTTACTTTTACTTCATCCTCAGCTAAAACTCCTTATTTCAAGTAATAACAACACTACAGCTTTTGGTCTCCAAATGCAATATTTTTTCGATCTCTAAAAATCATCTCTTACTGATCTAAAACTCTCCGTTTCCGATCTTTCTATGCTCTCTGTTCGCTAAATTCAGAAAGGTTATGTCCAATTCCTTTGGCAACGCAATTCAGAAAATTCTAATTTATGCATTAGCTGGGGACGTTTTGTTTCACGATTTGCACTGGTGCGCGGAGCAATTGAACAAAAACGTGAAGGCGCACCATGATGTTATGGTGAGGAAGCTCGTAGAGGATTGGGAAAAGGATCCACGGTGTTTCCCGTTGGGAAATTTCGACGGAGCTATGCTAACAATGGGAAGCTCGCCGAGGTTTCCAATGTACGAGACTGATTTCGGGTGGAGTAGGCCTGTTGCTTTTCGGAGTGAATAGACGAACAAATTTGACGGGAAGAGAAGTAGGAGGAAGTGTGATTTTGTCACCGGAATTGATTGGCTCCATCTGAAATCATTCGCGTACATTGGAAACCTCGGTGAACTCCCCATTGTTAGCATAGCTCCGTCGAAATTTCCCAACGGGAAACACCGTGGATCCTTTTCCCAATCCTCTACGAACTTCCTCACCATAACATCATGGTGCGCCTTCACGTTTTTGTTCAATTACTCCGCGCACCAGTGCAAATCGTGAAACAAAACGTCCCATGCTCTGAATTGCGTTGCCTAAGTATAACGGATTTAGTTTACGGCTGGAGATGATGACGGCAATTTACAGCCATTCAAAATGTCGTCAAATTTTGAAGCTGAGAATTTCCATGCGTGTGTTACAGCAATGCACAAAGCTATTGAAATGATTAAATCTCAACCGTTGGTGGTATGGGAAAGACTCAGCTTGAGAAGCGAAAGGAGTGGGAGATAACCTTTCTGAATGTAGTGAACAGAGAGCATAGGAAGATCGGAAACAGAGAGTTTTAAATCAGTAAGAGATGACTTTTCAGATCCAAAAATGTTGCATTTGGAGACCAAAGTTACAGCTGCAGAAGACATTGTTAATTAGTACTAATAGCTTCTTTAATTTGCTAAGTTCTAATTATATAGGTTTTGGTGCTGCATTATTGTTATGAGACTATGGTTCATGCATTTGTTGAGATGGAGATTATTGATTTTTATTTTTTTGTTGTTTTTTCTTAGCTTCTTTCCATAAGATGCTCTTTGTCTTTCCAAATTTAGTAATCTACTTTGGGATGTTGACCCAAGTTTCCATTTTGTTGGTCATTAGCATGGATGGAGTTAGTAGTCCGCATCTGAGTTCGGTTGCGGAGAGGTTCTAACTGGCCTAGCCTAACCAACCGCTACAAGCGGGCAGGAAATAGATGTGGTGGAGACTCAAGTCAAGGCGATGGATCACAATTTATACGGCTTGATGAGGCGCACTTTTCATGCAGAATCAAGTCTTCTCTGGTGCCAGCTGTGGAAAGATTCCCTAGTTCCAGCCAGCTTTGATATAGCACGGTTTGTCGGGGAGGAGTGGATCAATGGCAGGGGACCCCTGACAATTAGTTCTAAGGATCGGGGTTAGAAGGATCTTTTTGCGTAAGCGTACGTTGACGGTCCCTCTAGAGGGGATTCCTATAGGGGTAGGGGTTAAGGCGATTATTACCTAAAAGAATAATGTGAATTAGAATAATAATACCTCACAAAGAAGATAGATGAATTGCTTAGCAAAGAGTGTATTTGTGTTAGTAAATTTATTAAATATACCTACTTGATTATCGATAATTAGGACTCATGTTATATTAAAAGGACCAAAATAGACCTACTCCAACAATTTTAGCTAAAATCAATCATCACTGTTTAATTAGAACAGTAGCTCGAACCACAGCCAGATTTACTACACAAAAGATACAGGATAGGGATATGGAACATGGTCTTACAGGGTCTTGAAAGTGTCATTAGCATATCTATCTAAGGAATTTCTCGGTTCGGAGCAAAAAAGTAATGTCACTCTATCATTATCAAATTGACTGTAATCTTTTTGTCGATACTAAAAAAATGTCCTCTCAATGTTCTAAACGATAAAAATCAATATGAATATTATAAAAACAATTTCAAAAATATTGCATATGCACAAACTAGCAGAAGTATAGAAAACTTTCTCATAAAAGTTGCGTATTTATTAAATAGCAAAACATGATCAAAAAGGCTACGAGGGATACTAATGAACAATGATGATCAGTTCCTACTTCAAGCTTTATGTCTCTTCCTCCTCGTCCCGATCAAGCTCTTCCTGGCGGATCAAGAATTTAAATTTAATGAGAAAACAAACTATGCTTTAAGTATGATATCCAATAATTTTGCTAAATTGATGGTGGGAGGTAATAAATATCCTGTGAAATTAGTCGAGTTGCGCCCTAGCTGGCCTCAACACCACAATTGCACAGAAATAGAAGCATTATCGGCCAGGAATAAAGCTATGTCCCCTAATTCCTTGGTTTGGCGTTATTTTTACTTTGTCATTAGTAGTTAAATCGACTTGAAAAACTCGAAAAGCTCTTTCCCATATCTTATCTCATCCCCATCCTCAAGCTCCATCTCGCCTTCACATAGGACCAGGGGCGGACCCACATGCACCCGGTAACTTTTAAAAAAAGATCGTATATATATGTATAGATAGTTGATAAACGTTTATATATTTAATTGTGCACCTAGTAACTAAAAGTCACTTGGGTGAATTGGTCGAAGTTGCTCACTCGCAGTGCGATTGCGGCAAATTCGATTCCCGCAGAAGGCAACATTTTTTTAACTTTAAAATCAGTTTTTTCTTTAGAGTTAAACCTTTTTAAAAATTGCTTTTATTAAAACTCGTTTTTGCCACCTCATCTGACCCCACCCCCTTTCTTAACTAAAAACAAATCAAAGCCCTAGCACAATTAATTCTAAACAAAATATAAGACTGCTAGAAAATTTACAACAAAATATAACACTGCTAGAAAATCTACAACTTACAAGTATTCTTCACTACATAATTAAAGTCCTACTCCTATTATCTCTGCATAAATTGGTAAGTTCTTCTTTTTAAGTGTTTTTTTTTTGTAAGAATTTGTTGTTGATTCTTGTGATTTGAGATGGATAGACTTATGTAAAGAGAAATGCGGTGATTTTTTCACGAAAACTGATTTTAAGACTTGGAATCATAGTTTGGAACGATTCAATTTACATGTTGGTGAAGTAAATAGCATCCACAATAGGTGTTTCAACAAGATGCTAGATTTTGAGAATCAATCTCAATCCATTCAAGTTGTTTTTAACAAGCAATCTGAGAAAACAAGAAGTGAGCATCAAATTCGTTTAGAGGCTTCTACTATTGTGGCAAGGTTCCTCTTGGAATTTGGATTGTCTTTTCGAGGTCATATTGAAATTGAGTCTTCAAAAAATAAAGGTCTTTTTTTTTAGGTTTTTTGGATTGGCTTGACAAAATGCAAACATGCTCCAAAAAATGTTAACGTTATCCTAGTGCCACTCCTAGCCTTACCCTTGAGTCACTCTTAGTAGTGCCCCTATCTTCAAATCCTGGGTTCGCTTCTGTACAGGACGTATGCCAATGGAATCCTCATCTTATCACAATCATCTTTGATGCGCGATATTTGAACACCATCTCACCAAATGTAGTTGCACCACAACATGACTGTGATAAGACGGTCGAGGACCAAATGTAGTTGCACCATGACATGACAGGACCAGCAACATCACAAACTACAACCTTGATAGCCACATCAACAAACGGAGAGTGATCAAATTCAACCAATGAATCCGAGTCCATCTATAATCTCCGCGACACCCAAAAAACTGAGGAATCTGATGTTTTCTTCAATGACCATGAGAACGAAGTCGGATATATGAGAAGGACTAGCTGACAAAACCGCCTTACGAATAAACACACATAGACATTCAACCTTCTGTTCTTCATAATAATCTTCCGTGGTATTTTGATGTGGCAATTCGATCTAAACACCAGAGAAAGGATGTACCCTCGTCTTCTCCATCACATAGACTCCATTATAGATGCATAAGAAGTTATATATCAATAATTGAAATTAAAAATAAAAATAAAAACTAATTAAGCATCAACATGACCTCCCAGAGTCAAACTATAAAATAATACAATTGACTAAGCTACGAGAATATTCATAACAATAGTAAGAGCAGATACTTCAAAGAAAGTATATACGCTACAAGTCCGTTTGATCAGCTTACGAGCTTAGCTAAACACCCTCGGATAATTTGGTTTTATATGAAAATAATGTATTGATTGGACTAAAATAATACCATACGCCTGCAAATCCGAAAAGACGGCTGAGTATAACCATATGGATATTAACTATAATCACACAAATATATATGACTCGAAATTCAACAAAGGTTAAACTCAATTACATTAATCACAACTGAATACAAATCGAGTAAAATCACAAAGAGCAAAAGCTACTATGTTAAAGAAAAGTTCAATAACCAATAACAAACTGCTTGAATTCCGGATCAGACTCCAGGGCATCCATTGTTTCCGGTGACAAAATCACCTCCAAATCCACACTTCCTCCTCCTTCTCTCCCCGGAAACGCTGATATCTTCCCGTCAAATTTATTCGCCCGTCCACTCCGAACAGCAACTGGTCTGCCCCACCCGAAATCATTCTCGTACATTGGAAACCTCGGCGAGCTTCCCATTGTTAGCATAGCTCCGTCGAAATTTCCCAGTGGAAAACACCGTGGATCCTTTTCCCAATCCTCTACGAACTTCCTCACCATAAAATCATCGTGTGCCTTCACGTTTTTATTCAATTGCTCAGCGCACCAGTGAAGATCGTGAGATAATACGTCCCCTGCTGATACGTAAGTCGGAATGCTCTGAATTGCGTTGCCGAAGTATAACGGATTTAGCTTCGGCTGGAGACGGTGACGGCAATTTACAGCCATTCTGAATGTCGTCATTTTTGAAGCTGGGAATTTCCTTGCACGTGTCACTGCACGCCAGAGCAATGCGCAAAGCGATTGAAATGATGAAATCTCAACCGTTGGATTTATCGTCTCCGTTTCTGTTTTGTTTTTCAGTGGATCGTTGCTCTGTTTTGACATCAATTCAACAATGTTGATTTCTCCGTCGAAATTCAATTTCTGATTGTTCGTCTTCGCTTTGAGTCTTTGAATTGATTCCCTGCTAAAACTAAAAATCCTCTCCCTCAAAGGAGCATCGCCGGCGAAAGTAACTTTCGGTCCATCAGCCGGGAGTTTCAGTACAGAATTTGAAATCAAAACAGAATCACGTGTAAAATCCGGCTGCCTTACAATCCTTTTCACACCTCTACTCACCTCAGCAAATGTATTGAAGAAATTCCAAAACGAAGTCCCATCAGTGACGGAATGATTGACGGCGCATCCAATGAATACGCCGTCAGCTAATTCCGTCACTTGAACAGCTAAAAGAGGGATAAGATGCCCTCGATAGCTAACCGTTCGGTCCAGAGGGAAAAACTCGTTAACATGATCAGGAACATCAATAGAACCTATCACATCGCGAATGGAAATGTGAGTGGCTGTAGCATGAACAAAATCAACTCCATCATCGTTGCAAGTAATGTAGACGTAGCCATCTGAATCTGTCACGAATCGCCCCGCGAGCGGAGGGAAGTGAGTGAGCGTCTGAGAAAGACTTTGCTTGAGAAGAGAAATGATTTGAGCTATAGGAAAAGGTGGAGGAGTAAATAAACAACCTTTTTGAATGTAGTGAACAGAGAGCATAGGAAGATCGGAAACGGAGAGTTTTAGATCAGTACGAGATGATTTTTCCGATGGGGAAATGGTGCATTTGGACACCAAATTTACTGTTGCTGAAGGCATTGCGGCTTTACAGTCCCTCACTAATTAGGATTGGATTGTTTGATGTGGAGACTGAGGGATGAAAGTGAGAGTAGTAACAAGGGGCTTTTATATAGGTTTGGAATTGGGATTTGGGTTCATGCATTTTGATGAGATTTCTTGATTTTATTTTTTGTTTGGCTGTCTTAATTCTTTCTAATTTCCATAAACATATACTCTGTCTTTACACAATTTGATACTAAGGGGAGTTTACCCAAACTGTCTATTTTTCATAATTTATTATTTGAATAGGGGTTAAATCATATAATTGATTGGCACGTATAAACCACAATTTTGATAATGGTTAAGAGGTAATGAATAAAAAAAAAAAGTTTTAAGAGGGATTTAATACCTGAAAGTTATAGTTCAGAGGTAATATAAATTAGACACAATTTACCTATGGAACTATTAAAAATATATTCTTTTTATCTTAATTTATATATAATATATTCTTTAGTTTCTTAAAAAAAAGACACATTTTCATATTTGAAAATAATTTAATTTAAAATTACTTTTTACTCTTAATGAAATGATTTATAGTCACGATCAAGAGTGTTTTAGACTATAAACTTCAAAAAAAATTTATATATTTTTTAAATTTTACGTCAAGTTAAATAATGCTACGTAAATTGAGATAGGAGAGTAATAGTTTAGGAGGATATTGATTCACTTTCTCTATTTGTAACTGGATTGTCACGCAATTATATATATGGTGAAATCTTTCTAGAATCATAGTAACGAAGAAATCGAAGTTCTTCCCCCAGAAAATCTGGGATGTGTAGCTTATGATATATTGTAAGAAATTTATAAAAAAAAATAAAAATATAAATACATATATATAAATAAAATTGAATAATTATTTTAATATATTAGACCAGTAAAAATGGACGGAGGGAATAATAGTTATCTATAATAATACTAGTTACTACTAACTACTAACTAGCAATAGGTGTGGCATGCCACATTTTACAAACCGAATAGAACTAAGTTGACGACGTTAAAAAATTATTACGAAGTATTATACATTTCTATAACAATATTTTTATATAACAATGTCTTATTATAAAGAGATTAGTTACTATCCACTGATGATGATGGACAAGAAAACTACATCATCAGTTTATTTTTAGAAATATTTATTGTTTTAATTATTATATTTTCATATTTAATGATAGATGATTTTTCATCTTTCTCTTTTTCTTTTTTAAAACACGTTTTAAAGATCTAAGATTATTTATTGAAATAACGTTCAAATATTTTTGTTACTATCGACTTTAAGTATTATTTAAATTGGAGTACATAGGGTGGTATATGGACCAAAGTTTGTTTTCAATTAACTTATATGTTGTTAATTGAATGAACTAAGAAGAGAAAAGTCAGAAAACATAGTCTGAAGCAATGGAAGCACCTATTCAAACACTTTTTCATGTTGCGAAGAAGACTTAATAAAGTATAAATAATTTTTGTATAAGATTAATTAGTCTAGATTTTAAAATAATAATAACGGAAAAGGGTCAAAACTACCCTTAAACTATCTGAAATAGCTTATATATACCCTTAAACTATATTTCGGCTCAAAAATACCCTTCCCGTCAAACTATTGGGCCACACCTACCCTTCTAGTTAATGAAAGTATCCATGTGTGTGTTAAATGCCACATAGACGCCACATGGATGCCACATGTGCACGCCAAACAAATCTCACCTCCACATAGACGACTACGGAAAATGGTCAAAACTACCCTTATACTATTCGAAATAGCTTAAATATACCCTTAAACTATATTTCGGCTCAAAAATGTCCTTCCTGTCTAACTATTGGACCACACTTGTCATTCTGTTTAACAAAAACATCCATGTGTGTGCTAAAATGCCACATGGACTCCACATGTGCACGCCAAACACACCCCACCTCCACATAGACGACTTAAAGCCCTAATTTCACTCTTTTCCCCCTCATTTCATCCTGAAAAGTATATATTGAGCCAAAAAAAGAAAATAACATTTGCGGAAACTTGTATACGTAACCGAATGAAGTTGAGAAATTGTAATTTGATGACCATTTCAAATACAATAAAAGAAACGATCTAAGGTATAATATAACCACACTCATTTTATTTAATCAATTAAAACTAATTTATTATTTTAATTTCTCTTAATAAATTAATTTTGTTTAAACAAATCTTAGCGAAGCTTTCTTGTTGATTCAACTCACGGCCATGGCGCAAAATAGCAGCTGCCGTAAGAGACCTAATATACTTATCATCGGAACTCCAAGCACAAGAAGACGACTACGACGGCTTCCCTAGCGGTGGTGACCGAGCTCCGCCACATCAATGTTGGCGATTTTGCTAATGAGGAAAACTTGACGAACGGATGGGATGACACCTTCGATTGCTACTACAGCAACGAAGACCTAGTAAGTCTTTATAGATTTCTTAATTATTATTATTTTTACCAATTACCCTATTTTTGTTCAAGTTTTGAGCTTTTGTGGTCCATAATCCAGGAGATGCTCTAAATGATTGTTAAGAAAGTTTTAGATTTTATGGAAAATTTAAAAAACATTCAATATAATAGATGATTTAAGGATTAGATAGCAGAATTAATTTGAATTTTGTTTAAGTTGTGATCTTCAAAGTACAATATATTAGTATCGGAATAAAATGGAATTGAATTGAGTCAATGTATATTCTATATTCATATAGATATACCCAAATATGGAAAGGATGAAATGAGGGGGAAAAGAGTGAAATTAGGGCTTTAAGTCGTCTATGTGGAGGTGGGGCGTGTTTGGCGTGCACATGTGGAGTCAATGTGGCATTTTAACACACACATGGATGTTTTTTGTTAAACAGAAGGGCAAGTGTGGTCCAATTGTTAGACGGGAAGAGCATTTTTTAGCTGAAATATAGTTTAAGGGTATATTTAAGCTATTTCGAATAGTTTAAGGGTAGTTTTGACCCTTTTCCGTAGTCGTCTATGTGGAGGTGGGGTCTGTTTGGCGTGTACATGTGGCGTCCATGTGGCATTTAGCACACACATGGATACTTCCGTTAACTAGAAGGATAGGTGTGGCCCAATAGTTTGACGGGAATGATTTGTTTAGCCGAAATATAGTTTAAGGGTATATTTAAGTTATTTCGAATAGTTTAAGAGTAGTTTTGACCCTTTTCCGTAATAATAATAATAATAATAATGAGTAAAAAGTTACCATGATTGTCTCAAATTGTTTCAATAGTGTTTACGAAAAACGAGAGTGAAAATAATGAGGACAAGAAAGCAGTGAAAGAATCTTTCATATTTTTGATAAGCAAATAAGAATCCTAAACAAACTACACCTATAATTAATTTAAAATCCGAATTACCATATAATACTCTCTTTGTTATTTTTATTTAAATATTAATAATACATAAATATATTAAGAGAAGTAAGTATTTCTATAAATAAGCTAACAATGTAGTTTTCTCGTATATTGTAGATGGATAGTAGTTAATTTTTATTATAAAAATCATATTTTTTTCATAAGCTTATATCTCTCTATGACAATTTTATAACAACACGTTCTTTATAAACTCTATAAATTATAGTAACTATCTTAATAATTAACCATTTTTATTGAAATGAAATCTCTAAGATTACCAATAATAAATCTAGAGATTTTGATCAAATATTTTGATATTTTAATATACCATTTATGACAAGTTCAACAATATTACATGAATATATATATATATATATATATATATATATATATATATATATATCATTGAAAGATCTCATTTGTTATAAAAAGTATACATGAGACTATGCCTCGTAGATTTATAAGACTTACACTCTGTGTCTTGAGGCTTACGTCTCGCCCCGTACTGCATAAAAATCTCGTCTGACTCCCCTGTCTTTTAAACACCGGAAGAGACAATGCAATGAGCCATGTCCTGATCCCAGGAGAGGTGTAATTAATCCCAATAATAATTATCTTAATTATGAGTGCCGACTTTTAACTTTCTGTATTTTAGCTGTCATTCTTCTTATTATGCCTAAAACAAGAAATTAAATATTTCTAAATATCCAAACTGTCACCAGATCAACTAATTAATTAATTTAGTTAATTAATCCCACAGTACTTATATAAAGACTTGTGTTTTAGATTACCCACTGAAAAAGTCGGTTCATTAATGCCCTAAATAATCATCAAAGCCGTCATTTTAGATTAGTCGGTGGACAAGATTATTTTTTAATACAAGTGTAAATACTATATGAAACCACATTTTCATAAGTATTTAGTAGAGCTATTATTGACGGCGAGTTTTGAATTAACAATAAAATTATTTTTCTACGACTTATAAGATAAGGGAATCGAGCCATGAAATCAACTAGTTATCTAGTCATGTTTGTGTCAGATAGGCTGACTACGTTACATCACTTAGTTTGTTGTTATTTTTTTAAGCATGTGTGAGCGTGATATGTTTCATACACAAAATGACCTTTCTTGTTTATTAGTATAATACTGTTAATATTTTTTTGTTTCAATTTGTTTGTTTTACTTTCTTTTATAGTTCGTTTCAGAAAGATTGTCTTTTTATTTCTTGATATTTTTTAAAATTTAACTTTTCAGGTGTTATATTTAAAATTATAAGATTAAAAGTCATTTTGATATAGCTTCTTTTTACATATGTTTAATTTAAGATTATAAGATTTAAAAATATTTTTTTAATTTTTAAAATTAGACAAATAAATTAAAATTGAGGGAGTATGTATATTTTGTTGCTCAATTAATATTAGTTTGACTTTTCTAGGTTCACTTGATCGTTAGTATCTTCATTAATTAACAAAAAAAATTAATCAAGTTGACAAAGTACTTACTATTTCCCAGCTTTCACGTGAATGACAGTTCAATAGCAACAATGAAGAATTTTATTACTATTAATTAATTAATTAAGTCACGCTTTTGGTTAGGTTCCTTGATTAATCAACCTATATAGTACTAATACATATGTTGAGCTTTAACACCATAAATGTATAGGTAAAGATAATTATTATTTCCTCCATTTTATATTATTTGGTACATAGTATTAATTTTCATGATTCTTCAAAAAAATCTTATTAAAGGCATATTAGTAAATTAATGTTATTAATGATATTTTAAAACTCAAAATTTGATTATTCATGATATCAAAAATGATCTTTAGCGATAACTAATTAACGACAATAGCTTAACTGTTGCTAAAAATATACTTTTAGCGACATTTAACACTCTTTGTAAATGTCTCTAAAGTACAGCGACATTAGATCCAATGACAATTAACTAATGTCGATAAAGACTTTATCATTCTTTATTAATATGTATATTTATTATCGTTAAAAACTGTTTTTGTAGTGATTACGTGAATTGTTAAAATTTTACATATTCCTCGAGAAAAATAATTAAGGACATAAATTGAAGACTATTTTTTGTTATTACTCTTTCAATTACTTCAAACTATTTCATTAAAAAATGTAAATTAATTTTAAAAAAGTCTTAACAATCAATTAATATGGACTAAAAAGATCATAGTATATAAAATATACAGAAAAGACATAAAGTGACACTTGAAGTTGTCCCGAATTTTCAAAAAGATACCTTAACTATGCGGGCGTCTTATTACCCCACAGAAGTATCAAATATTGTTGTAAAGAGACCATTTTATTCCATTTCCTCCCTATGTTTGCATTCAAGCAGATGATGCGCGTGGATGTGAAATTTTTTTCTTCCAAAAACAAATTAAAAGGCTTCACGTGTCATTTCCTTCTCTATTATTTAATTACTTTTTTTTAAATACTTCATCTTCCCCAATTCTTTCAAAAAGATCCATGATTGAAGGTTTAGACTAAAAAAAAAATCTTCTTTCTTGAATGAAATCAACCACAAAAGATAAGAATTTTCTATCTTCTTGTTAATTTTCAGTCGTCAAGATTTAATTTCTTTAAAAATTGAGAAATCAAGTTATCTTTTGTGATTAGATTTTGAGGAAAAACATTCCTATAATGTCAAATACAAATTTTGAATCATATTTGCAATGACGAGAATGATTCGATGTTGTGTGTGATGCGATGCAAACATGAAGGCTTACTTTCAGTGCAAATTTAGTGGTCAAAGCAAAAAAAAAATATGTATTTTCTCATTTTTAAAAGCTTCTAGTGTTTATTAAAATTTTGTTCCATGAGATGGGTGAGTCTTGAACATTATTTCATTATGAAAAAATGCCACAAATTATATCCTAGCAAAATCCCAACCCCAAAAACTTAAAGAAACTCAACTCTTCATAACAATAGCGGAAAAAATGGACGATTCCAAAAAGCGAAAGCTTGTTTTAGCATCCGGAGGCAAATCACCTCCCAAGAAATTGAAATCATCAATTGAAAAGGTTCTGAAGAAACCCATAAATTGAAAGCAACGAAAGATGTGCCAATATTTTAGTTTTGGGTCTGTATTTTATTAATATTTAAATTAATTCATTAAAAGGGAGTGTGCATCACTCTCCTATTAGAATTCTTGGATTGGTGAGAAAATGGGTTAAAATGGTCTCTTTACAATGATATTTATTACTTTTATGGGATAATAAAATATCCGCATAATTAAGATGTCTTTTTGAAAATTTGGGACAACTTCAGTATATCTTTTCTCTAAAATATACTATAAATGTACGCATGAGGATGTCAAAGATGTATAGACTTTTATTTAATGTATACAATGAATCATTTGGATTCATTCATCTTGTGAATTTCTTTCAACGTATTATATGACTATCAATATAATTAAAATAAATTCGTTTTCAATACAACAAAGTTCTGACCCAAAAATAAAATAAAATACAACAAAATTAATTACCTTCTATATGCATAACAAGTGTCAAGCTCTATTTTGTCTTGGAGGATTAGTCACTTGCCACATATATAGATAGCAAGTGTCATGTATTCAATATAGGTGGCAAGAAAAATGCCACTAGTCACTTCAATATTGATGGCTTCAAAAGATATATTTCGTTTCTTTCAATTTATTTGATTGATCTTAATTTGTAAATGAAAAAAGTAAATAAAAATTACGTGATCTTAAATTAAAAATAAATAAATGTATTAAAATATCCTTCTTTCCTAGGGAAAAAACTACATTTAGTATCAGACAAATGATTTGGACGACATATCCATCTTGTAATTTAAATATGTCATAAGAAAAATTAGAAATAATCTAGTGGTTTTAAATATGTTACGTTGAGTATGAGGCTTTTTCTATAAATTTTTAAAAGGAAAAACTACCCAAATTGCATTCATTAGGTAAAATATGTATCCAAATTAGACTCAACATAATATATTTAACCTGATTGGATCCACAATCCAAACTATTTACATAACTGTCTCATTGTTCTATTTATTGAACCAGTATATATATATATATATATATATATAAAGATATGGTGATTTCTATATACTCTGATAGTATTAAAAGTAATTGAACCGTCTTTTCACTGAAACACTGTCTTTTCCTCCTTATGTCATCAGAATATATATATGCATACTCTAATGGTATGAAGGAGTAACTGAGTAGTATTTTCATTGAAACACTGTTTCTTCCTCTTTAATACTATTAGAGTATATACTTACATATATTTTTATGATATCAAATAATAAACACGAATTGATAATTAAAAATAAGAGTATGATAATAAAAGATAGCCGCTTGTAAATAATTTTCTTATTTGAATACAAATATGTTTTTTCCTAATAAAAAACTTTAATACGCATCACTACGTAATAGCCCCAGTGCGGCCTAAGTAATATTCGAGGGCGGGGGTGTGATGCTAATAATAGGAATAGACTATAGAGTGCTGATAAACCTAGCAACAAAAATTTCTTATTTTGTTCGCTTCGAAACAAACGACGACGAATCCCTAATTACTTGTCCACTTTTGAATTGACACACTTATTAAGAAAACAATTATTGACATAATGAGTTTACCATTTTACCCCTATTAATTATGAAGTGGATGATTTAAAAACTTGAGTAAATTTTAGGTTTAGCTAACATCAAAATTATATTTATATGTTATAGCTATAGTTTGCATAATTGCGCTCCATAACAAACTTTATGTTTGCTATGGGGCATCAGATTTGTATAAATCGCTGGCAGGCCTCTCGTTTGTATAAAAGTGTAGCGATTATATATGTATATCGGTTAGATAATTGTATATATGTAACTACTATGTATATGTATCAATGATTGTGTTTGTATATCTGCATAAAATTTGAATTTGTATACAATTGAATCGAAATAAAACATTTGTATATCAAATCTCTCTCTCGCTTTATACAACACAAATTATACATTGTAATTTGTGTTTGTATAAAGCGAGAAAGAGAGAAAGGCAAAAGAGAACTGGTAGGGGAAGATCTGTATTTGTATAATTATAAGTGTATATGACGAAAATATATGTATTTTTATATACAGTTTTCTCTCGCTTTATACAAACACAAACGCAATTTATACATTTGTGTTTGTATAAAGTGAGAGAGACGAGGGAGAGTGGCGAGCGAGATTCTTTGGGGAGAGAGATGAATGACAAGTGTTTGCTACTGATTACAATTAAATGAAACTGTCGTTATAACATTTAATTTGAATTAATAGTTTGCTATTTTATACAATTTTTCTTAAAAACTTAAGATTTTCAAGAAGTTCTACATTTTTCAAAGTAATTAATTGAGGGTATAATAGGTAAAAATATTTGGTCCTTTCTTGATTTGTCAAAATGAATAAGTAATTAGGGATAACTAAAAAAGAAAAAATGGATAAGTAATTCGGTTATGAATAAGTAATTAGGGATAACTAAAAAAGAAAAAATGGATAAGTAATTAGAAACCGAAGGAATAATTTACCCAGAACTTCAAAAGGTGTTAAAATTTGACTAATCGAGAAATTCTTCTTTTTCATTTTTGCTCCAAAGCCTTATAGACCATAAGAGGCCCAAATGTGGTAGAATTGAAAGGAAAGGCCCAAATAGATTGGGCCGCCTATCACTTGTGCATGGGTTAAAATTCATAAATAGACACTTTTAGCATAGCTGTTTTTTCGAAAAAAAAAGTCACAATTTAAAAAATAATCAAATTTTAATCACTTTTATGTGCAAAGATAACTACTAGAAATTTCTCAATTTTCGACGAATATTCCCCTAAAAAATTCATAAAAATATATTAGTTAATTTCAGATAATTTTAGCTATATAAAAAAAACAACTTGTTTGATTCCCTAAGAATTTGTGATAAGATTTTCGACATATTTCAAAGGTAAAGAAAATGAAAATGGTCGGTCTCATGAAGTATTAACCATTTTTTGACTAAACATGTTGGATTAACAAAAAATAAATAAATAAAAAAACAAATAATTAGATTTCAACACTTTATAAAATTATTGAAAATAGATTAATATTTTTTTTAATAGTATATATGAGTCTGTCAATATACTCATATGGTTATAAAAAATTGATTTTTTCATAATTTTAGAATTTTATTAAGTCTGTGACGATTATCATACTTTGCAAATGTAATTCATCTAACTCCAAAAAGACAATGTTCGAATTACGAAGACAATAACCAATGATAAAGATAAAAATAAGTTTGTCTACCCGCAAAGGAGGCCAAGATTCTCTCCATCCAGTACACAACCAAAGAGTTTAGTGTCCAACGGAAAACAATAAGCAACATCAAACTACATAATCAATTATTTAGTCGGTTCTCTATAAATAGCCTATTAAACATCAATAATATTAAGGGTTCCATCTTTTCAATTCACACACTTGTTCAAACACACATATTTTCTTAAAATAAAAGCTCTTTATTGTTCAATCCTCCAGATATTCAAGACACACATATTTTCTTAAAATAAAAGCTTTTTATTGTTCAATCCTCCAGATATTCAAGACACACATATTTTCTTAAAATAAAAGCTCTTTATTGTTCAATCCTCCAGATATTCAAGACACACTATACCAAACCTCAATTCTCATGATCCAATACACACTATAATTTATTTCATCTTCAAGGTGAATCAAACTCGTATATCTTAAATCACTTTAACAAATTTAATCATATCATTTTTTACTACAATTATTATATTATCCATAAATAAACAACAATATCGACTTCCAAATTCATTTGTCATGTATCATGATCAGTGGCGGAGCCACCTTATCTTTAGGGGTTCATCCGAACCCCTTTCGGCGGAAAATTATATTATTTTTACATGGTTAAAATAATTTTTTAGATATATTGTCGACCCCCTTCGGCTACTTCATGTGTCTATTTCTTTAGATTTTGAATTCCTTATTAAAAATTCTGACTCCGCCATTTGATCATGATGAAATGTTTCAAAACTAGCACGTGACACTCTTTTAAACGGAAGAACAAAGTGAAAAAAACGAAACTCAGTACACTGATAGCGACCGATTTATTAGTCTCCATTCCGCTCGCGTGTTATTATTTTTCATAATCCAATGTCCAATTTCTAACATTTTCTGCTACTTCCAAATTCATACATACTCAATTTCTTCATACAAACTATTCTACTTTTTCCTTTTCGTCTCCCCCAAAAACACGTTTTGACGGAAGTTATGTCGGATGCTTTGATCTGTGGCATCGCCGGCGCCGGAGCCGGCATCATCGCTCAACTCATCACCTATCCTCTTGACACAGTATTATGTTATTCTTCACTATTTTAGACATTAATTACTAGTACAATTTTTTTTTCTTTGTTTGACTTCTGTGATGTCAGGTAAATACTCGGCAGCGAACAGATAGAAATTCGAAGAAGATGAAGAAAACGCTTGGAACTATTGAACAAATGTGCCAGGTTTTTGCGTGTTTTGTTTTTGTCTTTGGCTCCGTTTATGTCAAAATTAACTTTATTTACTTTCAATTTCTCATTACTATTTTTTGTGTTTTGGTTGATCTGCAGGTTGTAAAGCAGGAAGGGTGGGATAGGCTATATGGTGGTTTAGCTCCGTCGCTAGTTGGTACCGCTGCATCGCAGGTGAGGCTTGATTTTGATTTTTTGCTTTATGCTAATGTGTGCCGTGTGCGTAGTCATCCTGTAAAAAGTATATTTGTTTAGAATATTCGGCTTTTTGTTGAGTGTGCTTGCTTGATCATCAACTATGAATATCACCTTTACTGAGAACATCAACTATGCTAATGTGCATTGTGTGCTTGCTCAATCTAACCTAGTTGGGAATTGAGATTGACATTTACTGCGGCTCCAAATGTTGTGCTAGCAATTTTATCTGCTTTGTCTTTCGAAAAATTGGGAAAATAGAGATTACTATGGAATATATTTAGACTTTAAAAGTTTGAGTGATGTGAGTACTAATTATGAAATTAAAAAGGGAAAAATAAATGGAGGAGTGTAGAATGATTATTGAATTTTGGTGAAGTTCCTGTTACTAAGTTGGATGCGGAATTTGGTCACATCAAACAGTACATTACTGAGAAAATACTTGAATTAATCCGTGAAATACTTACACTGATTTGTATTTTGAGTCGTAAAGTAGGTAACATATTGGCAGTAGGCGGCCTTGTGTTCAAGTGTTGGGAAACTAAATGTGGGGATATGTGGTCCCATGACTCTGGAAATGTGTGCCAATCATGCATTCTTGATGTGATGGGTTATCCACAGTCCTTCACCTAGTTATTCGCCCTTGTCCTGCTTATGAGTTCCTGACATAGTAGGTCCTTAGTATAGCATCACCCCTTCTCAAAATTTCTAAATACAATCATCATTAAGAGTTCTATAGGTGGAATAGCACAAATAGAATTATACTTAACAAAAATGTGATTTTGGTAATTTATACACCCTTTCATACACCTCCCGTAATATCTATATTCTGACTTTTAGCTGGAGAATATCTAGTAATAGCTTCCAAAACTTGAGTTTGTCCTCAGTATAACACCTTATAACATTCCTCGGGAATAGTTGAGGTAGATACTCTTAACTTTGTAATCCTTTAAATATGATCAGATTCAACATTTTTGGTCTCCAGTAACAACTGCCAGAGGTGATTGGACTTACCGTGTGGATTACGTGTCTGGCCTGTTAGGGAATGAATCAAATCAGGAGAACACAATTAGAGGAGAATCTTTTTGTTTCTACAATTAGTAGCGAAAAAATCAATGCTTTATTTGGCACCAAGCTTTTATCTATCTCTCCCTCTTTCACTTATTGTGAAAATCTGCACGATTGTCTGAAGGTATTGAAGTAAAAAACAAAAGTAACTAATGAAGAAGTTGGCAAGAAGCAAGAGTAGTCCACTGAGCAGACTGGCACAGCTTCTCAAAAGTATTTTTCATAGCCAGTTAGGGAGTATGTAGGTAGACAGTAGGTTACTCTACAAAGTGGATTGTAACAAAGTTATCTGATTTTAGAAGCATGACTGAGCAGACTGACACTTAGTAGGAGTCAATAGCTTTTCGGAATACAAATGGGTTAACTCTTAAATAGGTAAGATAGTAGGTAGTAATAGTGGAGCTGCAAGAGTACTAAATGCAAAATGCGTTCCTGCAAATAAAGTAACCGGGGTCTATTTTGTGGTTTGGATATGTATTTTGATAGTAACAGTTGCAAGTTACACGAAACTTGTCCGGCAACATAGCCAAACAGATGATGCAGCAGTGGGCAGTGAAGCTTCTATGCAAACTGAGTTTATATGATAAATGGGCAGTTCTTATTTCCATGAGGAGCTAAATAAATCTGATTATAGAGATTTGAAATATGAATATCCTTGAGCTTTGCAGAGAGAACTCAAGCTGGAAAAACTCATCAGTCGCCGTCAAGTATCGAACTGGAATAAGATCTCACATTGACATCTTGATAAACTGATATACCATAATAATGGGATTCTCTGGTATGGCAGGAATACTGTCGATCATTACAAGCGATGGTGAATCCAAAATGCAGTAATCCTACCCATTGTGAGAGACATCTTAATTATGCTTTTCAATTGGGAGAGATGGCTGAGTGGATTAAAGCGGTGGATTGCTAATCCGTTGTACGAGTTCATCATACCAAGGGTTCGAATCCCTCTCTTTCCGTTGATGACTTGATAAGTCAAAGTTCTGTCATCCAACATGCTTCTATCAAAGTGATTTCATCCCTACTACTCCGCTCTGTCACCCTTCTAATCCCATCATAACTTGTATTCAAACCAAATGACCCCTAAGTGTTCATCAATTGCATTAACTCATGCTTTGTGTTGCCATTTTAAATCCATAATCTACATATGCAATTTCAGCACATACAACAAACAAGCAATTCAACTTCCTGCTAGCTTTCTGTTTGTGCTATTTGGGCTTTCACTGCCTTATACTTTCCTCAAACTTTGCCAACTTTTTCTTCCATTACTATATATTTGACAACATCACCTACCGGCCTCAGATCAGTTTTTGCTCTTCAGATACACAAACTGCCACTTGCTCATTTTTGATAATCTGATCAAAATATGCCACTAGATCGAAAAATAAAAATAAAAATAAAAATAAAATTTGCCTTTCAATCTGTTATCCCTGTCAAGTCTCTCCATGAATTTGTATTGTAACTGTCTTATTCTCTTTATTCTGTTGAAGCTCCCCTCCCTCTTCCCCATTTGCCAGTAGTATTGTGTCAAATTCGTCTCTTGATGGCTTCGCATTGAAGAGTATTACAGTGGTAGCTCTGTGTATGTTCTCCTTGCATTGAACAACTCTTTTGAGGTTTTTAATCTGGGGAAAACGAGTTAATTATGCACGATTACTTTTTCCCTATTAATGCGTTGGCTGGTCAAACAGCCAGCAAGTGGGAGATTCATCTTGCTTTGACAGCTCTTTTGGGTGGAGAAGGTGTTAGATGTGGTCATGCATTTTGTTTTTGATGGGTGTGTTAGATTTGTTCATACTAAAAAGAATTTAAAATGTTTAACAGATTATACAAAGGGATTAACTTATATTTAAGGATTTTTAACAGATTATACAAAGGGATCAACTTATATTTAGGGTGACAGTTAATGTTACCAAACGTGTCAAAAACTCTCCTTCTTATGCCACAGGAACTAGTAAAAATTGTTGTGGAAACTTGAAACTGACCTAATAGACTTTAATTTCTGAACGGGAAGAGGATAAATTTTGTTCTAATATTTCTGACTTATTGGCCTCATGTAAAATAAGATAGACCACCTAGTGTTTGTCTAGTTGAGCATTGATCATGAACTGGGCTGAAGATGCTTTACCTTGTACAAACGAGAATCACGTCTTCTTTAGTTTGCCTTGCTGACCAAGTGTTATGATGATAACGCACTGTGTTTTGGAAAAGAATTCCTTGGCTAATAGTTCAGGGAAACATGGTACTCAGTTTACCAAACTATTCTGTGTGTGGTCGGTAGTTGTTAACTCTTTTGCCCTGTTGGGTGGCTCAAACCTCAATTAAGTTTTTGGTATATCATTGATAATCTTTTTTATTGACCCCTGCCCCATCCAATGTTCTGTTCAGTTACTGTCTATTGATGCAAGGTCTGGTCTATCTATCAAAATTTCATTTGTATAATATGGGGAACCCATATGTGTTGGTCCAAGTGCACCGTTGCACAAGTGAGTATGTTTACTTTAGTAGTCTTCTTATATTCCATTGACAAATGTGTAGATGAAATATGAATAATCAATTGACAAATACTTCACTAACTTTCATCTTCTGTGAATGTATTATTTTCTTTAAATGGCTTTTCTTTGTTGTTTCGTAGTGAAATTTCTGATCTCTTATGTATCTGTACTTTTCTTGATACAGGGTGTTTATTATTATTTCTACCAAATATTGAGGAATAGAGCAGAAACTGATGCACTTGTACGTAAGAAGAATGGAATTGGTGATGGATCAGTCGGGATGTTCTCATCACTTCTGGTGGCTGCTTTATCTGGGTAATTTTCTTTTCTGTTGGATATTAAGTTTTCATGTTTCCTTTTGGTAGCTTGGTAATTTGCTGTATTGACAATGCATTTAGCAACGGTATTCTGCCACAATAAACTTGATTCTTGTCAGATTATACCTTATAAAAAAAACTTGGATTCCTTTCTTTATGGCATAGTACTCTTTTTGATTCAAAATTTCAGTTGGTGGTCTTCTGTGCATAATATTGATATTCTTATTTTATCTAGCCAAAACTTGTAAAGCGCTGATGAATAAATTTATTTGGTTAAAATGCCTTTTGAAATATTGTACTTTTTTTGTTAATCATGAATGTTTTGATTTTTCTTTGTTACAGGTGTGTTAATGTACTGCTGACCAATCCCATATGGGTAGTTGTTACACGCATGCAGGTAAATACTCTGGGGTTCTCCTTTACCCTCCTATGAGAAAGGTTATGAATTTGGTGTATTTACTTTTAATGTCTTTGTGAACTTAGCACAGCACCAAGTTTATTGATGTAGTTTAGTCTATGATACCTTTTTCTTCTAAGATATGTTCCTACCAGTTTCAACACTCTCTTCTATGAGCTTTTTGCTTTAACTCATCTCGTGGGGAATTGTTGCAAGTGCAATACAAATATAGAGCTATAATATATTTCTTCTGGAGTTGATAGAAGTTTTCAACTGCTTAAGATGAAGGCTCGTGGGTTTAGATAAATGAGCTCTACTTAAAACCTTTTTTTGACGGGATTATGTTGAGCGACATATTGAAGCAAAGGAAGAAGAAGAACAAAGATGTTTACCCTCCTATGAGAAAGGTTATGAATTTGGTGTATTTACTTTTAATGTCTTGGTGAACTTAGCACAGCACCAAGTTTATTGATGTAGTTTAGTCTATGATGCCTTTTTCTTCTAAGATATATTCCTACCAGTTTCAACACTCTCTTCTATGAGCTTTTTGCTTTAACTCATCTCGTGGGGAATTGTTGCAAGTGCAATACAAATATAGAGCTATAATATATTTCTTCTGGAGTTGATAGAAGTTTTTAACTGCTTAAGATGAAGGCTCGTGGGTTTAGATAAATGAGCTCTACTTAAAACCTTTTTTTGACGGGATTATGTTGAGCGACATATTGAAGCAAAGGAAGAAGAAGAACAAAGATGTTGTGGTTTTTGTGAGCAGAAGAAGGGGATTCACTTAAGTAACTGAAATCACCAGAAATAGAGGATTGCAAGATGTGGTGCCATTTATCGGTCAAGAATGACAACAATGTTGCTTACTATCTATCAAATCAATATCCAGAAGGCTAATTAAAAGTTTGGTTTTCGGCAGGAATATGCAGAGTATGCTGATCTTTGCGATGGATTTCTGCTATGACTCATTAATTCAACGTCAAATAAATGTCAGTGAAATATTAAACAGGGTGCCTATGAATTAGCAAACCTTACACTAGTCTGGCTGGTAATCATGGACTGAAAAAGAGTGGAGGATGTGCAAAGCTTGCAGGAGTCGCATAAAAAATCTTTTGTTAGTTGCTACATAAAGATGCTTCTCTTTTGAGGAGATCAAAGCGTCATGGTTGATTGTGCAGTCATGTTATATCAAATAGGTACCATGAGTCTAGGTATGGGTAATTTTAGGGGCTTCTTTATTTTCATTGAAGCAATCAACAATGATTTTGGAGTCAATTGCGAGTTTACGAGCTTGATGCGCATCCAGAAGAATAGAATCAGTAAACGTCCAAGATGATCTGATGTCAAGGAATTGAATCAGATGCATCGAATGCCCTTGCCCTGTTAGCAAGAAAAGAAGGAGCTGCTATTGATTGAATCAGGAAGAAGATAAGAAAAAACTTCCAGGAAATAAATACCAAAGTGAGATAGTTAAAGCTTTGAGAGAGATGGGAGAGATATCTTTTTGCATATCTCGTATCCAAAACCTCTTAGCAAACTGTGAAATTGAGGTCAAAATTTCATGTTACATAGTGGAACTGTTGCAAGTACAGTACTGGTTATGAATGTATAAACAAACCAAAGTCGTCCTATAAGCTACCCGGATATATGTCTTTGTTTAGGGAAACAAACATCAGATGATCATCTTTGAGAATTAGAAGAATCAGATGCAAAATAAATACATACAAATCGAGTATTGGCTCAGATAAAGTAGAATGGATATAAAAGATTTATAGATGACTCCAATTAGTTTGAGATTGTGACATTGTTGTTGTTGTTGCTGGAAGCTGCAGTTTCAACCTTAATGCTGTAAGTCATTTGTCTATTAAACATAGAATTACAAGATATGTATGGTTAGTCACCTAGCTCATGTCAATTACCATGACAACCTTGCTTTTCAAATTGTATACTTTGACCAAACTGGGGAACTCTGTTGCTTGTTCCCTGTTGGTGTTGCAATTATAGTACTGTTTTCATATCTGCTATACAATTGTCGAGGTTGGATATCTGCCATTTGTAATGGACGTCATTGGGCCATGATTGATTGTGCTGTTGACTATTGTGAGCGGAAGTGAAGTGCTCTTTCGAATTCAGTTACTGACATTTTCCTCTGCATTTGCTGCTTCAAAAGATGGAACAGTGTCAGTTCGGAAGCTGTCGTGTATTGATCAAATAAGTAGAAGAAGCATCTGAGTTATGGGTGGTGTAGTATGTTGTTTCAACGTATTACTTTGATGTGAAAATGCTTTGAATGTATTACTCATTTCCTTGGTTAGATGTTAAAATGCTTCGCTTAAATTTTTTTACTAGTTAATACATTCTCGTTTCTTCATGATCAATTTTTCCCTAATATGTTTTGTATACTTGATTTTCTTACGTGTACTTCTCACAACTATTGTGCAGACTCATTCAAGAAAGGATAAAGATAATCACCCAAAACTTGAAGCATCACAGGATGAAATCTCTGTTGTGGTTGAACCTCCTCCCTACGGGACAAGCCACACAGTATGTACTGAATTTTTCCTATTAAAAGATGTGATGTATGATGCATTCAAACTTAATTTGCATACCTTGGGTCCAGGACCGTTAGATTTGCATACTTAATCCAGTTGGAGTAACCCTGAACATTTTACTTATCATTATCTGTTCTGATGAAAGCTGATTCATGGATCCAACATATATCTTTTTAAAAGACTCTTTTGTTTCTTCAATGTTTTAACTGGCAATATGGTATCAGTTGACACTTTGATGTTTTTTTTTTTTTGTAACTAAATAATTGGAGCATAGTATCATTGTGGGAAGTGATGGTTTCTGAAAGACACATTTTTTTTTATAAATTTTTGTAAAATCAGAAACAGAAAATGTCTCTTTGGCTGTAGGATGTCTGTGAGAACCTATGATGGTACTCACCTAGTCCTCTCTGATAAAACATGCAACGTAAAGGCTGTCGATCAAACAGAAGCACACACTTTTCTTTTTACAATTGAGAATTCCTAGAGAGCTAAGTGCACGATTCGTGACTCGGTGGATAATGTGCCCACCCTATACTCTTCTCCTCTTAAATGCCAGGTTTTTGTCTACGACAGGATTTAAAACCATGACGTGTGACTTACCCACACATCGCATGCTGTGCTTCTTACCACTGGACTAAAACCTTGGCCAGAAGCATAAAAATTTTCCCCAAGATTTTTTTCCTTGATAAGTGATTAACTTTTTTTGGCCATGTTTCGCAGTCATGGTATAAACTATTCAGCCTATACCTGTAATTTTCTAATAGGTACCACTTGTATCTTTCAGATTCAAGAAGTTTATGGTGAAGATGGAATTTCAGGTTTCTGGAATGGTGTTTTCCCAACATTATTCATGGTATGTGAGAACTTAATCTAGTAAGTAGTACATACTAAATAATGGTTCCTGATCCTTCTCATTGCTAAATACAGGTAAGCAATCCTTCCATACAATTTATGCTATATGAAACCTTGCTGAAGAAGATTAGAAAACGACGTGCCTCTAGCAACAAAGGTGCCAATGATGTCACTGCTTCGGAGGTAAACCTTTGTCCCTTTCTCCTGTTCCTCTAGATTCTTCTCTAGACTTGTCTTTATCATTTTAGAATTTTTAGCTTTCATATGTTTTGTATTTTTGCTAGATATTTCTACTTGGAGCTGTGGCAAAACTTGGAGCTACAGTAGTAACATATCCTCTTCTGGTTATCAAGGTATATGAGTGTTCTGTATGGAGAAAGTTCATTTTCCGTTGCCCTTTTTATCAAAGTTTCTCATCTTTTGGATTGATGTGGCAAATAGTTGGTACACGTATCAGCCCCCTAAACGTTGACTCATATTTTCATCTTCATCTGTTGATTTTCTGAGCTCCATTTCACCTTTTGTTTAATTTAGACAACCTACTGTTGAACTAAAGCCTGTTGGTGGGTGGATAAATATTTCTTTTACCTTCAAATATTGTTCAGAGCAGCCTTTTCAATTTCAGTTTCATTTGGTCCCATTAGTAATTGCTGCCAGCATAATTTGAAATGGTTTCATTATTGCTTTTAGCTGTATGGACTTCAACAGAACACCATACAATATTTAGTACCACATTCCCAGTTTTAAATTCTTTTGCAACTGCTGATTGGAACAGTTGAAACACATGTGGCTGCAATCGGGTCCAATTAAGTTTTGTCCATGCAGAGTTTGGACCACTATCCAACAGTTTAGCTTTTCTTCATAATAGTGTTTTTCTATCTTGCAGTCAAGACTCCAGGCAAAGCAGGACATTGGTGCAGATAAAAGACATCAATATAAAGGTCAGTGGACTTGAGTTACTCTGTTTATATACTTGCATCATTTAAAGGTTAGCATATTTTTATATTTGAGTTTTTACATGTTAGACATTGGTGAGATGAGACTGCTAATTGCAGTAATTCTATTTTGTAGCAATATGTTAAAGACTGATAAATGCAGTAATTCTATTTGTAGCAATATGTTAACTAAATTCATAATACAAAGAAACAAAATCTAACTGCAATCGCTTGGGAATTTGGGTTAGTTTATCTTATATTATCCTAACTGAAACTCTTGATCAGACATATTAGGTTTCCCATGTCAACTTTTGGGATCTTTTTTGGGTGAAAATGCATGTAGTAAAGTTTCTCAATGCAATTTAGGTACACTTGATGCTCTGATGAAGATTATACGCTATGAAGGCTTTCATGGATTTTACAAGGGGATGGGCACGAAAATCGTACAAAGTGTTCTTGCTGCTGCTATTCTTTTCATGGTCAAGGAGGAACTCGTCAGGTGTGCTAGATGGTTATTAACAGGGAGGAGTGCTGCTAATGCTATCAGATGAAAGCTTCATTAAAAGTCAGATTTCTTCCATTTACGTCTTAAGCACAAGATATACCTTCAGAACTAGGATGGATCACTAGGTATAGGTTTCATTTGATAGCGGTGGTGTGGTGTCCTAACCAGCTTGCCGGCACCTCGATTATTCAACTGGATATCTGCTACCTTCTCCAGTACAATCACCTGGTAGTAATTGGGCACAACTTCCATTGAAGAACATTAATCATTGCTCCATTATTTGTTTATTGTGTCTCCACATATGGTAATATCTCACTTCTGGAAAAAAAGTGAATTATTGTTGTATTTCTTATTAGTATATCAAAATAGTTTAAATAACGGGATTGAGCTTCTTTATAAATCAGTTGACTTAGTAGAACGTGTTATTTGTTAGTCTATTGGTGAACCGATTTTTTTACAGCTTGTTTTAATGGTTCTTACTCATGGTTCATATTGTAACGTAACTTCGTGTAATATAATGTTTGAATGGATTGTATTATTCGAAAAAATTATGCTGGTGAAGATTGATAAAGCGGATATAAAAAAAAATGATTGTGGTAAACGATCAGAAATATGAGGGGGCTGTGGGGGTTGGGGATTTGTCTAATATGGACTGGTAAAAGGGTGTCAAGTAGACTTTAAATAAAGAGAAAAATAGGGTTATGGAATAAACAAGTGAAGGCAAATCAACAAATTAAAGAATGCACTCAGGCGCCGTTTGGTTACTAATTAGAGTTATGCAGGTATTAGTTATGCAGAGTTTAGTTATGCAGGGTTTAGTCATATGGGTATTATTTAGTTATGTAGAAATTATAATACATGAATTATTAACTATTGAATATTGAATTTGTTGTAAATTAATATATATTATTTACAAATAAATAAGTAAACAAATAGTATAAACTTTCCCTCTTTTTGAATAAAAAGTAAAGAAAAAAAAAGTTCTCCCTCTATACTTAATTGAGACTTTTGTTTTTTCTTTTTAGTATTTTTTTTTTATGTTTATAGCTTATAAAAATAAAATACCATTAATATATTTCAAGTAAATTATAATATCATATTTTATATAATGTAAATATTCTATCAATATATTGTATATATTGTTTATATATTTTTAATATATCAAATATATGAATTAGGTATAAATTCACGTCCTAAACAAAATAATAATACATGTTAATTAAATATGTGAAATTTATTTAATAATACATAACACTTATATATGATTAACATATTCGCCGTCAAAATATTTACAATCCAATTTATAATATTTATAAAGTATTTACATTTGGAATCCAAATGAAACAAAAAAGGTTCGGGTTTAAAAAATAAAAGAAAATAAAAGTTAGGAAAACTGTATAGTTCGGTAAAGTTCTCAATAATTAATGATTTAAAAATAAATTAATAGGGGTAAATGTGTAATTTACTATTTTAATACATGTATAACTAATACCCGCATAACTTATTCCACTTTCTACCCCGCATAACTTATACATAGATTCCCTCATAAGTTATGTTGTTATTAATTATATAGGATTACAAAAACACAACCAAACACCGTATAAAATTAATACATGAATAACTTTTATACAACATTTAGAACTCTACCAACCAAATATGGTATAAGTTATGTTGATTTTTCAACCTAATAAAAAACTTTTACAAAACATAGTACAACTAATACAACTTTTTATACATGAATAAGATGTACTCTTATACAGTAACCAAACGGCCCCTCAGTGAATGGTTTATTAATATGTCATGCTCCCTCCCTCTCAAAATATTTAATAGCCTTTGTTAAAAATACTATTTATTATTTTAAAATTTTAAGATCAATTTTTTTTTCTCATTTTACTTTAATTTTAATTCTTCTTGAAGACTATAAGCATCATTATGATACATATAGAGAAAATATTCAATAATAAAAAACTATATCATATCACATAAATAAGAATAAAATAATCAATACATCTCCTATTCTGTTCTTAAGCAACATGTAAATGAAAAACAGACAAACATGTTGGAACGAAATATAAAAGCTACCAAATATACTCTGAAATACATATTCACAGGGAGAGAAGCGAGTGAGAGAGGAAGAGGGCGAGTGAGCGAGAGAGTTTACGGTCTAATATACAAATACAACGGGAAAGAGGCAATCAAGAGAGAGAGAATCTAATTAAATATAATACATCTAAAATAAATTACAACTAATTTTAATCTTTTATATTTAATATACATGTATATGTATCTGAAAGGTGCTTAGAGAACGGGCCAGACTCAGCACAGTGACTATCAGGAAGTGGGTCCCAACAAGCCAAGCCGGGGTTTGCGAAGGGGGAGGGGGGAGGGGTTTAAAATCTAAATAAATATCTGATTCGCGAATTAATAAATATCTGGTCGTGTGGAGCTGACGTGGCGTTGTTCATTGTCACCGCCTTTGTCCCCACATGGGTCCCACAATAAACAACCTGGGCCTATTAAAAGTCAGCTTGGCGTAAGCAAATGCCATGATTGCCCGGATTCCAAATTAATCCCCAAAATCACATTTCATTACCACATTTCAAATCCGTCCATCAATCCTATTTATAATAAACTGGATTACCTTTATCTTCCCTATTTGCAACTGTTCGTCGTGTGGCTCCCGTGATTTTCTCTCAAATCTCTCTGAATTTGTTGGATTTTTTAATTTTCATTCATAGATTTGAATCGATTTGCTGATTTACGAACAAATTTAAACCTTAATTCATTGAATTTTTCTAAAAAAAATGGTGAAACAACAATCTATGAACAATCTCGAAATCGATGATGAGGTAGAGAATTCCAATCTCCAGGAGGAGTCATCGTCTGAATCGTCGGAGGATGCTTTGTACGACGACGTTTTATCAAGCGGTATGTTTGCATCAGGAGAAACGAACGTTCTTCAGTGGCTTCTGGCTCTGGATTTGCAGGTTATGGGAGCTTGTAGAGTGGATGAGAGGTTAAAGCCTTTGTTGAAGCTAAATGTTTCTGCTGGTGCTGCTGAAGATCGATTGCTCGCTCATCTTAGTCAAGTATGTTGTAAATTCTATGAATTCGTTTTAGATTTTGATTTTGATGTTTGTTGGATGTGTAATTTGTAATTGGAGTTGAATCTGATTCTATTGACAGAACTTTGAGCCATCGGAAGTTGGAATGCTTGCGAGGTGTTTGTGCATTCCACTTGTTTCAATGCGGGTTGGGAAGATCAGGAAGCAAGGGACGCTGTTGTGCCCAACTGCTACAAGGTAGTTGCAGTGAGCTTTATACCTTTCATATGCATTATATGGCGTTTTTCATGTGTGTGGTGCTTGGCTCCAGCATATTTGATTGTGACTTGTAGTTGTTTTGGGCATTCTAATAATCAGTTCCTTCCTGATTGATTGGTGGACTTAGATTGTGTTCTTCATATCCTCACTTCTCCCTGCATTTTAGGGAACTTGATGCATTTATTTGCGATTGTTATATACGTAATCTTGTCTCTGGAAAGATTGGATTGCTATATTGCTCGAAGCTAAGATTAGCATATTTATCAAACATAGTGGTCTTAGCAATAATTCTAGCTCAGTGGCTTGCTCACAAGCCCATCTAGTCAGGATGCTGAAGACAATAGAATTTTGCAATTATTGTATCATGGTGGATTCATAACTAGTACTATTACAAGCAAATGAGAACTTCTGGTAGTTACCACTGGTTCATTCTGAAAAGGCGTCTCTTTTTATTAACAGTGAACTTGAAGTGTTATATGTAGTTAGTGTTGCCTGTAGATAGAAGAAATATAGTTCTAAAGTTAACATGTCA
>JAJONR010004236.1:0-63935 GCA_029582245.1 Solanum etuberosum
CATAGACAGTCATATGTTAGTTCTTGAGTTTTCCATTTCCTATTTTAATGGTTGAGACTTGAGTTGCCATTTTGGCTAAGTTTAATATTTCTTAAAGACATTTGCATGAGTTATCCTTTGAGACTATTTCTTCTGTTTAAGACTTCCGATGAGTAAGTAAGCCAGGCCAAGGGTTCGCTTGGGGCCAGTAATGGTTCTCGAGTGCCAGTCCCGCCCAGGGTGTAGGCTCGGGGCGTGACATCAATCATGTTCAGTCCAACTACATATTTTATTTTAGTTATGATTATATAAAGTACCATTGACAAACATTCTGGTGATTTTCATTTGATTAAACAATAATTTATCTATTTTAGAATAATATATTATGTGATGCGTACAATTCTGGTGTGAATGGTACCAATATATAGGACATTAGATTTTTGTTTATAGTGATAACACACACAAAAATTAAATCAATGACCGCAAGAAATTTCGTACAAAAATTTTCAAAGGGATTACAACGTTGTAAGTAAGGAGATAACATAAACAAGAATATCCAAACAATTAGTGGTTCAAACAATTTATGGATAAACGAAAAATACAAAAATATTTTAGACATGGATATTGTTGGCCTTAAAGCTTTAACCATAGATCCACCTCACTAGATTCATTATCAAAAATAAGTTGAGGTTTGAATTTCAATTGTAATGGATAAAATCTATCCAAAATAGAAAAAAATATGTCCCTTATATGTGGTCCTTCAAATACACAGAAGAGGTTTCCATCTTGGTCAATAACTATTGAATTTAAACCTCGTACATAAGTCCTTCTTGTTAGTTGAAGCATTTTGTTGTAACTAGTTTGCTTGCACGCTTAGGTTATTATCATTTCCTCTAACTAAGCGAGAACGATATGATGGTAGTGGTGGTAGTAGTTGTTGGTTTGTATTCACATCAATGCCATCAATGTTACCTCTTATTGAGCTACTGCGATATAAGGGTGGTGTTGTTGTTGGTAGTTGAAGATTTGTATGCACAATTTTTCCATCATCATTACCTCTAATCAAGCGGGCACCATATGAGGATGGTGGTGGAGACAGCAACAGAGTTCTTCCACGTTGGACTGATTCTAACGGTGTTGGTAATGGTTCACATAGGCTGTTTAAACCTTCTACTACGCAACATGGGTGATTTTTTTTGTATAACACCAATGTTAGGCAGCTACAATGCTTGTAAACTTCAGCCTCTAAATTCACATGAATTTGACTATGTCTGGAAGACTTATCTCACTATTTCGCAGCGTACTTAATTAACAAACACCAAGCGACATACAGAAACATTTTCCAACCTTTATTAATGTATAATCAATCAAAGGAAAGGCTTCACAAATTTTTTCTAAGGCCAGAACATTCCTCTTATGCCTTCGAATGAATTACCACCCTTTGAAAAATTCTGCACAAGGCAGTTATAGCAGTTACAAAGTTGGTTACATCTGCCATGTATTTGACACATGTCCTGGCCAGATTCAAACTAAGTCTAACAACCATAATACAACTCGAACTTAAATACATCAAGACCATGTGCCTAGCACATGTCTTCCTAATTCCTTAGCTGATTTTATACCATTCCCAACACTTTTCTGACACTTAGTTTTATTTCAGCAAATCTGCCAGCTCGTGCCCACACTTGAAATTGCCTTTGTCTTGCCATCATCAAGTCCCACAGCCTTGGCTTGTCAAGCCAACACACTGCCTTGTATTACCAACGACACTGACCTCACGTATGCTCGAAAGGTGCCATACACATGTCTTTGCCTTGCACATCCAAGCTGCCTTGCCAACGCTCAAGAACCTTGAACACTTTGTTGCACACTAACACTTAGCCGCACTGTTTTGCCCATGTACATGCCAAGACTAATTCCCAAATCCTTGCCATGAATGCTAGACATTTTCTTAGTTAGACTAGGGATCTAACAGACCATCCCCACCTCTTGAATTCGATGCTCTCATCGAGACTATTTTGAGCTAGTCATCGATTTGGGCATCAAACTGCCATAAGTCCTTATCCTTCTCCCGAACTGCATAAGCCGCACTCTTGCCTTTCCAATGTATCAAGAACTCAGTCTTCGTGTTCTTGTTACTTGTGCCAACAACTCGGTGATCAAGGATCCTTTCTATCTTAGCATCAAACTGCATAGGCATAGATGGAGGAGCCCTCTTTGACCTGTTCCTGCCGGATCATTTGCGTCTGCAAAGTAAGGTTTTAAGAAACTAACATGGAAAGTAGGATGAATCTTTAACCTTTTTGGCAGTTTCAGTCTATAAGAAACTTCACCCACTCATTGAACCACTTCAAATGGGCCGTCGTACTTAGGAATCAAATGCTGATGTCGAGTCTTACTCACAATTTTTTTCCAGATTTGGGGCATGAATTTCAGAAACACTTGGTCACCCACACTGAACTCTAGTGAGTGACGATTGTTATTAACATATTTCTTCATGCGCCGTTGAGCCTTGAGAAAGCTGTCTTGAGCTTCATAAATCATTTCAAGTGTATCCCTTGCAACTATGTACGCTGCTGGACACTTCCTCTGATTCTTGGTCTTGGAAACATCTGATGGTTTCATAGGCTGTCTCCCTAAGACAATCTTGAATGGACTCATCTCTATTGCTGACGACTTGTGGAGATTATAGAAAAATTGCGCAAAGTCAAGTAAAGCAACTTAATATTTTTGGCTGGCCATCACATAGTGCCTCAAGTATTCTCCTAGCAAGTGATTAATCCTTTCTGTTTTCTTACCTGTTTGTGGATGATTCGCAGTAGAGAATTTCAGATCAGTTCCCATCATATTGTACAAAGCAGTCCAAAATCTGCCTGTGAACCGAGTATCCCTATCACCTCACGATATCAGCTGGAACACCAAAGTACTTAACCACATTCTTATAGAACAATTCAGCAGCAACCTCAGACGAACACAAATTAAATGAAACAATAAAAACAGAGTACTTCGAAAACCTATCTACTACCACCATAAGATATGCCATGCCATGCCATCAACCTTAGGAAAACCAGAAATAAAATCCATGCTTACCGACAACCATGGCCGTTCAGGAATAGGCAAGGGATGCAACAAACCAACTTCCTTCTTACATTCAGTCTTGTCCACTTGAAAAACATGACAAGTCTTCACGTAAGCCTCTATATCATCTTCCATATTTGGCCAGAAATAAACACGGGACATTAGAGCTAACATCCGCTCAACACCCGGATGACCAGCCCAAGTAGTGTTGTGCGCCTCCTTCATCAAGTCTTTACGCAGCCCACCACCATTTGGTACCACGATCCTCCCCCCTTTAAAATGAAGTAGATCGTCCTCGATCCAGTACCTCCTCATAGTCCCATCTTGAACATGACCCATCAACTTTACACATAGTGAGTCATTTAACGCACATAATCTGATCCTATCAAGGAAATCATTCTCAAGTTTTGAATTAGAATACACAACAGCAAATACCTCTTTTCGACTCAATGCATCAGTGACTTGGTTGTGTTTTCCTGGCTTATGCTCCCACACAAAGTCATATTCTGCCAAGAATTCCTGCTATCTTGCTTGCTTTGGACTTAGCTTTTTCTGCGTCTTGAAGAATGTATTTGCCACATTATCAGTCCGCACCCCAAAGTGAGTACCTATCAAGTATACTCTCCAAACATGCAAGCATAGTATAAGTGAGTAATCATTTGTGTTGGTACTTAATCTGCTGATGTATGATAGTAATATTGTCTTGGAACTCGACTTCTAGATGCATTCAGATTTGTTACTACTAGAAAGACATAAGATATTCTGAAATAGTATTCTCTATTGATTCAATGATATAGTAGAAAATAAATATTTATAGCTATACAATTGTAGGGTTAGAGTCCTACTCTAGGAAGGAGTATATATGGTTATAAATGTATATTCTGTAAATCAGTCCTATTCTAAGAAAGAATACATTTTGTGATTAGTATACAATTATAGCTTTGCCTAACATCCCCCCCCCCAAATTGATATCGGTGATCACAAAGTAGCAATTTGGAAAAAGATATTGATGTCGTTCTTGTGTCATCGCCTTTGTAAACAAATCAAAAAGTTGATCATGAGAAGAAATATGTTTTAGAGTGATAATACGATCGATAACCAATTCTCGAATGTAATGGTAGTCCACCTCTATATGCTTTGTGTTTTCGTGTTGCATCGAGTTTTTTTCTATTTTAATCGCACGAGTGTTATAAAAATGTAATAATGTGGGAGATGTAATAGCGACACCGAGATTAGATAATAGTCATCGTAGCCAAACAATTTCCGAACTTGCTATCGACATAGAATGATACTCAGCCTCCGTGATGATTTAGATGTATGGGATTGGTTCTTACATTTCCAAGTTATCAAGGATGTGCTAAGAAACATGCACCAATCAGTAACATAGTGACGTGAATAGGGACAACCAGCCCAATTTGCATCAGTATATCCTTTAAGGTGTATAGAAGAATCAGAATGGAAAAGAACACCTTGACTCATAGTACCATGAACATACCGAATGACACGAAGTAATGCAGTGTGATGTATACGGTAAGGATTAGCAACAAACTGACTTAGAACATGTATTGCATATGAGATGTTTGGCCTTGTCATAGTGAGATAAACTAATAATCCCACCAACTACTGATACAATGTTAGATCATTGAATGGTTCTCCATCAACCTCCTTGTACTTCGTTTTAATCTCCATCGGGGTGTACACAACCTTTTCATCATTAAGACCAGCCCTTGTAACAAGATCACTAGCATACTTTTGTTGTGTAAGCATGATCTCAGTAAGCAAGTATAAAATCCCAAGTCCTTATTCTTAAATGAGGTATGTAAGAATTCTTTCAACTTCGTAATATTCTCTTGATCATTTCATGTGATACTGATATCATCAACATAGATGAGAAGTATTATGATACCTACTAGAGAAGTACGAAGAAACAAAGAATGATCTGAAGAACTCTAAGAGAAGCCCGTTGTTTGAATCGTTGATAGAAATTTGTCAAACCAAGCTCGGGGAGCCTGTTTTAAGCCATAAAGATTTTCAAAGACAACAAACTGCATTTGGTCTTGGCAGAACACACCCAAGTGGTGGTTTCATAACCACAACTTCTTCCAGGTTGCCATGAAGAAATGCATTTTTCACATCCATCCGATGTAAGGTCCAGCCTCTCATTGAAGCCACAACCAATAATGTCTATACCGTTGTCATCTTAGCAACAGGTGGAAAAGTATCCTCATAACTAGAAAGACATAAGATATTCTAAAATAGTATTCTATATTGATTCAATATACAATAGAAAACAAATATTTATAGCTATACAATTGTAGGGTTAGAGTCCTATTCTAGGAAGGAGTATATATGGTTATAAATTTATATTTTGTAAATCAGCCCTATTATAAGAAAAAATATATATTCTGATTACTACACAATTATAGCTGTGCCCCTCCTCTTTCGAGGGTGTTTCCGTTCTCTATTTTTCATTTTCAATATTCCCACTCACAATGTTAAAAGTTGTTTTCTGGTGGCCCAAGAGTACCAATTTTCCCATTAGAATGAGGTACCTATGCTGACATCAGATTCCTTTCAAGAAGTTTCTTAACATTCCAGACCGTGTGGTGTCTCAGAAAAACAAATCCCCTCTTCTTATTTATACCCAAAGTGTGTATTGCTTTTATTATCTTACAATTTGATTGTATTTTAACATTAGGTGATTCTTATCATTTGCTTTTATAAAAAGAACAAGTTGAACCAAAAGGAGGTATTGTTGGCTTCATGTGAAATACTAATGTGAACTACTAATTGCATTCAAGAATGTGTACATTCACAAAGAAGATAATTTTCTTCGTGTGCAGACAATGTAGGTTAACCCATGGTCACGCCCCAAAAAGGAAAGCACGACACAATACCTGATGCATCTAACTTTGACTGCACGAACCACATAAATCTACCTGTCCATTGATGATATATTATTTCAGACTCTGAATGTAAATTAAACATTTTAAAATCATCTTAAAATTACACTAATAATACCTCACCAAGAAGGTAGATGAATTGTTTAGCCAAGACTATCTTGACCTTAATTTTTTTTTCTATTTAGATTCCTGTTCGTGGGCAACTAGATTATCTAAGGGAATAAAGTCCTATGGATATTAATAAGTATGTCATTTATGACAGGAAATTTCATCCTTTCCAAAAGTATGTGACGTCAACGAAATTAGATTTTGAGAATCTTAAATTCGGGCAAGGGAGTTCCTCTAATGTGTCAATGTATTAGGTGAACTCAGACAACATTGTTAAAGATTGTAGTTGGAGATTGTAGATCTAGTCGTGCATTCCCCAGACATGTTTATTGTGGAAAGAACCGCGGGTTTGAAAACTATTTTTCTGAACTTGTATGGATGCTAATTTGCAATGGAGTTGTCATACATGTCTGAACTAGTAAAATTATTGCATGTTTTATGGATCGTAGTTCCTACCACGGAGGGGAGGGGAGAGGGGATGACAAAGTTGTACTATGTTGATGATAAGAATCATGGCTAGTGAATTTGTATTTTTTGGGTTTCACCACTCAGTATACAAAGCTCAATGTCGTTGATTCCGGTTCACACTGGATAAGCCCCACTAAGGATAAAACATTTATGTTGAAAAAAGGATTGTACTTACCTCTTGTTAAGGGTAAAAAGAGTATCCTTTATACGCAATAAGACAAGAGTATACAGGTCCGCCATGGGAAAAGAAGAGCACGTTGAACTATCATTCTTTACTTCACGGGTCAATAAATCTGTAGTCCTTCAATTTCCCCTCGAATGTTTATAAGAAATAACTTATGCCACTCATATTTCCCCAGATTGACAAATAAAAAGACACTTGTAAATAGAAGTTTCTTGTGTAAACATTCAAGTTCATAATCGGCTTCTCGACAGTCAATAGACTTTAAAATGATAAAATCGACCCCTAATGTATGGGGGTTGGACTATTTTAGTCCTTCATACATATCACGTAACATAAAGTCCTTAATGCATAAAAAAATGATTATTTTGTCCCTTAAACAATTGCAAAAACAAAGGCAAGAACTTTAAAAACAATTGCTAATGTTTTTATTTTTGAAATATTTCAACCAAAATCCACTTGTCTAGCAATACTGTCTAAAGAAGATTAAGAATAGATAAAGAAGAGCAATACTGTCTAACATATTGAATAAGTCTTCAAATAAAAACAAGTGCAGCAAATCAGAACAACTGATCTGTGAACAGATCATGCAGATTAAAAGTGCATTCATCTTCAACGGCGAGTGTCTAAACTGTGCCATATTCCATCACCAAAGTAAGATGAGGGGGCAAAGGGAGGTAACTGAGCTGGAGCCTCCCCTGCAACTGCATAACCGGACATTCCGGTTTGAGCAGTTGGTGCTATCCCAGCATCAGAAGTTGGTGCTATCCCAACATCAAAAATCGAACTGACATCATTGTCTTCGTCCATGGGGTGACTGAGTAATGCTTCAAGTTCACTCCCAATTCTACTGATAGGATGACCAGAAGTTCCACTGCTAGCTTCAACATTCACAAAAGCATTTTGGCCTGACAGCTCTCCTCCGACAACTGCTGTCATTTGCTCAGCATTGGTGCTTTCTCGATGACAAATGCTCTCATTGCTGGTATTTGTCACTGCTTGTGATCCCTCGCAAGCAGGTCCAATCATGTCCACAGTGTTTGGAACTTGGGAAGTTCCACCGAATTCATCATCCACAGTAGTTATATCAAGAACCCTTGGTTTTGCTCTTGCTCTTCTGTTCCCTTTCTTGTTGGCTTCGACACGCTTGAAATACTTCTGGGCATGGGTAGCCACCTGCATTGCGGTTCTATTTATCACACAGTGCCTAGATATACTTCTCCAGTCACCTTTTCCATATATATCTAAGCCCTGGAGAAATGACCTATAGCAGGAAAGATAGAGAAATAACTTATTATCCAGGAAACAAGCTGGAAGGACAACATTTACTTAAAACTTTTACACTCTCAAAGCCTTCTGCATGCACTGTGTAAAATCACAGACAGCACCCCAAAAAACATTAAATCATAAAAATGACCAGACTCCCAAAAAAGACTAGCAAATAAACCCTCAAAAACTGTACACAGGAAACCCACCTGTGTTCCTCTTTTGTCCAAGGAATCCCTCTTCGCCATCCAACATCTACTTTCATATTTTTGTTGGCATTGCTTTGCATTTCTGGATAATTAGGTAATGGAGCGCCTTCAGAATCGATGGCATCAATATCTTCTAAGAGAATATTATAGTGATCCTTGATCTCATCAATTGATTTTCCAGGAAGTGCTTCTTCCATCTTCGTGAGTAGATTGTTATCGTTAAAGTATATCGCTAGGATATTCTCAAAGATTTTATCCTCCCCCCTAGTCCATAAGGAGCTATTGCATGTCCGAACGGTGCTCATTTTCTTTTAGATCTACAAGGAAAGATCAAGCATGAAAAAAGAAAGTACTTGAAGAGGATTCAAAAAATGGATGAGTGTCAATATATGACAAAAGCAACCATAAACATCGACATCTAAAATAAGATTTTTTGTAACCCCTGACATTTATTAAACAAAAACAATCGCAGCAAGACATGTATTCTTTTAAATCATCTATGGATACTAAGAGAAGTAATAAGTGACTGGTAAAACGAACAAACATGAAGATACAAGTGGTATACTACCCACATAGGTTCCCAGCAATACGAAGCATATTATAAAAGCATCTACGTTCTTTACCTTTTCTAATGGACAGAAGGTTTTATAATAAGAAATAAGACTACAAAGAAAAAAACTATTTGTCTGAAGATAAGAAAAAATTATATCACTGGAATATATATTTATGTTCTTGTTAGTGACGCAAGAATAAAAGATCTATGGCCCTGTACCACATAACGGGAAAGAAATTATGTCAATTCAACATATGTTATCAAAAGAAATCAATCCTCATTTGTTAAGAGTATCACGATAAGAACATTATTCTAGAGTATTACCTGAACAACTTTCTCTCCTGAAAAAAAGTAGAAATTTAACAAGACGAATGTAAGCAATATCAAATAGGAAAGTGTCATTTCGCATTCCTTTATAATCTACCCCAGAATCCAAGAGTAAGTCAATCATTATGATACTGCTAGTACAGCCTCTCTGGTATCTTCTTGTTACATTTATACAACTTGAAATAGCAAATCGAAAAGGAAAAAACCCATATTCCCTTGTCACGCAATCTAACTATTTAAAACTAGTGAATGTGCAATGACAAATTATATTCAAGACAACAAATCAAACGGAAAGCTATACAAATTCTTATTTTTCCTTTTTGAGAAACACTCAAATCTCTATACATTTTAAAGAAGAGTCCCTGGAAAAATGTTGACACAAATTTTCTCTCCTAAGTAAATTAGAAACAAGATGAATCTCATTATATTCATCTCTTCAGAATCTACCTCAAAACCAATATCTAAATTAATCATTTTCTGATTGTCACCAAATTATTGTTCATTTAAATGGAAGATTTATAGAACCAACAACAACATATCCAATTAATCCCAAAAGTATGGTCTGGGTATGGTATAGTGTACGTAGACCTTACCCCTATCTTGGGAGGCAGAGATGTTGTTTTTCAATAGTCCCTCGGCTCCAAGAAAAGCCTATCAAAGTAGATAAAAAAAGAGAAGATTTGTGTAATCCCACAAGTGAGGTTTGGGGAGGGTAGAGTCTACATAGACCTCACCCTTACTTTGGGAGGTAGAGAGGTTGTTTTTCAATAGACCCTCGGGTCAAAGAAAATCCTATCAAAGAAAATAAAAAAAGAGAAGATTTGTGTAATCACACAAGTGAGGTTTGGGGAGGGTAGAGCCTACGTAAACCTCATGACCCTTACCTTTGGAGGTAGAGGGACTATTCCTGATAGACCCTCGGCTCAAGGAAGAACATATCAAATCAGATAGAAAAAGGAAATATTTATAGAACCAAAAAGAAAACAAAGAACATACCCTATGTAATCCCACAAGTGCGGTGTGGGAGGATAGGTAAAGAACTATTTACGATAGACCCTTAGCTCAAGGAAAATCATATCAAAGAAGATCCAAAAAGGAAAGATTTACATAACCATGACAACAAACCAAAAACGGAAAGCCATAAAAGATCTTACTTTTTTCTATATAAATTATTTTTGATAGATCATTGGTTAGAGGATAAGCATGTCAAAGCAGATCAAGAAAAGGGAAGATTTACAGAACCGTGACAACAAATCAAAAAATAAATCCAAAAAATATCTTTCTTTTTTCATAGAAGTCATATCTCTATAAATTAATTTTCATAAACACAAAGCATGTTAAAGAAGATTACTGTAAAATGTCGGCACAACTGGGGGCAGAACCTGATGGTCACAAAGCTATGCACAGTCAAAGAAAGCTTTTGGATGAATCAACCTACAGTGACAAGTATACAAGTATTCAAACACACACATACACATATATATAATCAAGAAAAAAAACTAGAGAACTTTGGGCAAAGAGATTAATTTCACACCTGCGATTTGTCCTTACAGCAATTCCAAAGCTTATTGTACTTGTTACTTCACCAAAATATTTCTTTTAGGGAATTTCATCAATATTTAAGGAGATAAGCATCTCAAGATTACTGTAATCTATTTTTTTTAACAATTAGTGTAATACAAACAAAAATTTAAAATGTGCTGAGGTGTGCTACCTAACCTTCCAAAATACAAAAAATTGTTTTGAGGCTTTAAGGGATATATTGTGGTAAGGGATAAAGTCGAAGAGGGAGTGATCGAAGTGATGAAAATGAAAATGTTTCAAAGCTTCCCTTATTTATTTGTTATAGACCAATTGTTTTCATATTTGATGGCCAAGTCAGGTAAGACACTCCCTCATAAAGACGACTTAGTATCCACCAGAGATAAGTTTGCTCTACCATTTTTTTATGAATACAATGTTTAGATAGACAGTATACCACACATCATCAATTTGAAGGACAAACCTACAAACAAAAAAATTAGGATACGGGGGAACCTAGAGATATTTTGAAAAGGTAGGATAAAAAAATTATTAGATTATTTTTATTTTTTCGATCAAACGAACACATTTTATTCAAAAACATCTGGAGTATCATTACTACATCTCATACAACTAGTCTCAACCTAATCCAAAACCTATATAATTTCTCTTGTTTAATTTGATATATTCCCTCTATCGAATTCGAATCTTTTGCAGACAAGTCTGTGAAAACAAATTTTCTCTATTTTCAGGATGATCACCACATAACAAGCATGATGTATCCTGGCACATATATTCATGATCTTAGCCAATCTCTCCCTTGTCAACAGTCTTCTATGCATTGCAATTCAGCTAATGAGTTCTTAGGGATATTTCAATAGTGTTGCGTTCATTCATTTCCTTTGTGGAGGTGGAGGTGGGGAATGATCCCAAGCATTGCGAGGGAGATTTTCACTAACACCAATTATGAAACTTGACTAATATTAGACCTTGTTGTTCACATTGAAGAATATATGTTTTGTTAAGTTTGAATTAAACTTGATTGAAATTAATTCATTTTAATCTGATGTTTCAAGTTTTTAGAATAGAAAACCTCCCAATAAACAGACTTTACACCACCCACTCACACTTCTTAGTAGCTTACAAAATATGATTGCTAGTTAATTCTTTCAGTGAAATTATTAAGTACTACACTACGACAAATAAAGGATTTTGCGACGATTACTTTGCGCCAATAAAATAATTATTGTTATATTATATTCAGACCTTATAATTAATTATAAATGTCGCGTAAAGGAAAACCTATTGTCACTAAATGTATGTATTGTTGTAGTGCTAGCGGACTTCAAATAGATATGCGCAACTTAAAGATTACTGGATTGGGCCTTTGGGTTTTAAAGCAATCGTGTAGATGTAATATCCCCAATTTCAAACAAGTTATCTCATGCAACGCGAGTAAAAGTGACTTGATGGTGTAAAATTTACTTATACTAACGGAGCACATAACTTGAGCTTGTAAGAACACAATGTAAAAGAAAAAAATGGATATCATCAAGATTCCAAATACCATCAAAACTTCCTTGCGCGCACGCACACCACCAAAAGAGTAGCAAAATTCATCTACATTAGATATTTTTCTGAATAAGAATTTTTTTTGCAAATTGTAACATCACAGTAAGATTGAGATGCATCCATTAGAAGAACAATATGTAATATCAACTGCTATCTCACCAATCACTTGGTATGCTCTTTGTGATATCCGAATCACCTGAGTTGGAGTAAGAGAATGGAAAAGGGTTAAAAATGCCCTTAAACTATGCGAGATTAAACAAAAATGTTCAATTTCGCATAGTTTAAGTTCATTTTTTTACCCTTTTCCGTAAAAAAGAAAGTACTTCAAACATCAATCCACATTGAACTAACACTAATAGTCCTACCACATGCAGACCCCAAATCAACTAGAGGGAGATATATAGTAATAGAACAAAAAATTCACAAGAAACAATATACCAATCTAAAGAACGTGATCATAAATATAGAAAATACAAGACATCTAGGGTGGCTATTCTCTCTATTTGTAATCCGATACAAAAATCAATTGGTTCTGTCAAACTAGCTATATGTTGTGTATTTTCAATGATTTCCACGTAAGGTGGCAAGATGATATCTTGAACAGTTACATATCCAGGACCTTTGACACAAATAGACGCGTCAGAAGTTCCAAATAAGTTACTTCTCAATAGTATTTCTTTCAAATTTATTAAAATTTCATGTACCGATTCTTCAATGTCCATTATGGTAGAATATTCATGTGGGACTTTCTCAGATTTAATATAGGAGGACTTGCAAAGAACAATTTTCTAAGAAACTGACATACACAACCTCAATTTTTCTTATTCTCTTATTTTGTAGACTGATTGAATATCAAGCATCAAGGTTGAAACAACACCACTAACTATTATGATTTATTGATCAGATCATTAAATTTGTTAGTCAATTGATCTCATGTAGCAATGTTTATTTGTTGTTGCATTTCATCTCAATAGACAGTACATCGCTATTAGATACTACACACTTATAATGATTCACATGCATGTGCTTACCTATAGTTCTGTAGTTACATACATAGACATTTACGCATATTCACATAGAAATCCCATAGTTGTAGAAATTAAGATAATAAATTCAGCAATTACATTACATCCCAACTGAAGAAGCGCCATATAAAGAGTTATCCAAAAACTGCAGAAAATTTTGCTTGTATGTGTAAGTTGTCAATAAATACACAATAATGCTTATTAATATTAAAAAGATAGGCAAACAATCCAATGCACATAGCCTAGCAAATTGGACAATATAGATAAGTAACTATATCAAGAAATAAATGAAGTAGTGGCTATAACAGAGGTATTGATCAAAATCTGCAAGAAATATTGTCTTATCTTATCTTATCATATATCATATGCCATGTATATATCATAAAAGAAAACCCTCAACCCGGTGACGTGCCGCCACCAGAAGCAAGGATTCTCTTTTTATTTATTTATTTCCAAAATTTCCCTTCCCCTCTGCAATAGGAACGCTGCTTCAGCCTTCAACAACCGCTAATTCTCCCATTCATTGTTTTACCACTCTTGCCGCTCTTTAAAAACGTTGCAACTGTTTACAACAGCCGACCCACCTATGTGGCACCCTCATAGATTAGGATTCTTATTTAACCCTTCTTAAAAGTCACAACCTTACGAAAAAGTCACAACTCTTTAGAAAAGTCAGAACTCTTCATAAAAGTCACAACTTTTCACAAAATGTTAGTTGACTGATTCAAAAGTCATTAAGTTATTGTCAGTATTAGGAGCCTTTTACGTTTTCAGTTTTACTAACATTAGGAGTCCTAATTTAGTTGAAGTTAGTCAATTAGCAGGTCATGGGATAGTGCTCTATTTTCTCTCTTAGTTTGTTATTTTCCAAGTACTATTTAAAGTCTTGTACGCTGGTTTTCTGAAGTAATAAGAAACCCTCAAGTTTCTCTCTGCTTTTCTTCTTATTGTATTGTCTTTTTTTATCTCTTGTGCCAACAATTTTGGTATTAGAGCTTAACTCCAGGTTAAGATCCATCCTTTCCTCAAGCAAGGATTGGTAAAGTAAGAGAGAGAGAAAAAAAAGAGTGAAAGCTACCAATGTCCGAATGAAGTGATATTGCACATCAATGTGCTTGGTTCTCCCATGAAAAGAGGGATTCTTAGACGTAGAAATTGTTGATTTGCTATCAGAAAAAATCTCAATAGACTCCTTTTCCTCGTAACTAAAATTTGCAAGTAGAAAATTGTTGGCACAAGAGATAAACAAAGACAATACAATAAGAAGAAAAGCAGAGAGAAACTTGAGTGTTTCTTATTACTTCAGAAAACCAGCATCTAAGACTTTAAATAGTACTTGGAAAACAACAAACTAAGAGAGAAAATAAAGCACTATTCCATGACCTGCTAATTGACTAACTTCAACTAAATTAGGACTCCTAATGCTAGTAAACTGAAAATGTAAAAGGCTCCTAAAAATACTGACAATAACTTAATGACTTTTGAATCAGTCAACTAACACTTCCCCTTGATTCAAAATCACACACTCCCAACTGCAACCTGAAATATTCATGATTAGCCTGAGGAAGAGACTTCGTAATTATATCCGCTGCCTGCTCATTTTTGCCGCAGAAATTCAGCAGTATTCTTCCATCAACTATCAATGTCTGGATGTGTAACACCTCAAAACTTAGCCTAGCCGGAACAGTAGGGAAAAAGTGGACCACAGAGGGGTTCACGGGCCGTGAACAGGACCATGACCCGTCACCCTCATCGTGGTTTACACGGGCCGTAGGGTGGTTCATCGAGCTGATATAGTAAGACCCCAGCCCCAAGTGAAGAACCACAATGGCCTTCACGGCCCGTGGTCCTTTACACGGTCCGTGAAGTGGACCGTGGCTGGGAGGTCCAAGAACCAGTAAGCACTGGCCAAGAACCACGATCCACTTGACGGGCCGTGATCCCTATGACGGTCTGTCAGTGGCCTCGTGGGTGGCCCTCGTCAGCTTTTAAGTCAGGGTCATTTTGGTCTTTTTCCCTATGCTTTGGGCACTTAAAGCATGTCGTTTAATGCTTAAACTACATCGTTTTACTCAGTCTAAGCTTAGTAAACTAGTCAGAAACTACCTAAAACCCTCATTCTCCTAAAATCACCTAACTTAGAGCGAAGAGAAGAGAAAGAGGCGACCAGCTCTTCCAAGAACAAGCAGAAGCGTTCTTCGAAGTTCAGCCCTGAAAATAAAAGGATTTCTCCATAGATTTCATCACCAGTTATGTGGGATTTCACTAGTGGATTCCTTTCATCCACTAGGTCCCTAGAATTCAGTCAGTTCCTTGATTCTACAAAGCTTGTTTAGACCTAGGGTTTGTAAAATCTAGGGAATTTATTGTGATTTCAGCTGCTATATAATCCATAGTCTAATTAATAGGTTTTCTTGGAAACGTTGCATAATTCCTTGTATAAAACTCAGAACCCTAGTTTGTGTAGATTCTCTTAGTTCATGAATTATACTTGCTAGGTCAGTTAAACAGAAAATCATGCTTCAGATTTCGAATGTCACATTCTCAGTGTATAAATGTTGCATTCTCAGTTAGCATGTCAGTATTTTGAGCTATTCAGTATTTCAGTTACATTTCAGTCATATACATATGCAGTTGGGAGTAGACTTAGCATCGAGTTTGACTAGGATTCAGCGTACCCTCATAGTTCTAGAACTACGTGCCCACATAGGATTATAAGTCCCCTCTATTGGGCATCAGATTTAGTGATCACGGCAGTCATGCCAGGGGTAAGGTATATTGGGTCCTCTCGATGGGGCATATACATCGGACTCTATGTTTAGCTCACGTGGTTTATGTCAGTTAATAGTAGCTCTCACAGTCAGACTCTTAGTGCATTTGACCAGGTTTTCAGCAGTTATATTAGTATATAGATCAGCATGTTGTCTTTATGATTAGTACTTGTTCATTACATTCAGCTCAGCTTTTCAGTTATGTTGCAGTATTTATATTCTTGCTCAGGTAATGTCATTGCTCAGTTATGCTTTGTTCAGCTTATATATAATTGTTCATCTTAGTATCTATAGAATGCATGCTAAGTACATTCCAAGTACCGACGCATACTCTGCGCTACATCTTTTCATGATGTAGGTTTAGGTACTCAGCATCCAGATCACGCTTAGATCGATTCTCGATCCGCATTCAGCAGCTTCAGTGGTGAGTCCTCATATTCCGAGGACAATAGACATGCTTTCATTTTGTCGTTATTTTAAGTTTCAATTTTGTTAGAGTTGGCTGGGGGCATGTCCCAGCAACTCAACTCAGTTAGAGGCTTTCCAGACATAGTAGTAGATTCATCTTGAGTTGTTAATTTTATCTTTCAGTTATCACTAAACTCTTAGTATGTTTTATATATTCAGACTTGTTGGGTTTTTCCCCACTTTCAGTTATCCATTGTTTTAGCTTCCGCATAGTACATGTTTTTTTCAGTTATTCTCAGTGTGCTTGATATATGCCAGACACAGGGTTATCTTGGGGTCACTCGTAATCCTAGGTCCCGTGTTACGTCAAGGGAGTATCCTCGGGGCGTGACAGGATGAAGTGATATTGCACATCAATGTTCTTGGTTTTCCCATTAAAAGAGGGATTCTTAGTCATAGCAATTGCTGATTTGCTATCAGAAAAAAATCTCAGTAGATTCCTTTTGCTCGTAACTAAAATCTGCAAGTAGTTTCCGGAGCCATAAAGCTTGTCACGCTGCTAAACTTGTTGTTGTATACTCTGCCTCAGATGTTGACAGAGCAACTGTCTCTTGCTTCTTTGAACTCCATGTCACTACTCCAGAACCAAAGGTGAAACAACTACAGGAAGTGCTTTTTCGATCATCCAAGCAGCCTGCATAATCACTATCTATAAAACCAACCAATATGAAATTTGATACTTTAGAATATCAAATACAAAAGTTTGTCGTTCCAGCAACATAGCAAAGAATTCTTTTTACAGCACCTAAATCTTGCTTTGTTGGAATCTGTAAAAATCTGGACACAACACTAACAAAAAAAGCAATGTCAGGTCTAGTGTGTGTTAGATAATTTAAGCCACCAACTAGACTTCTGAACAATCTCGGATTTTCTTTCTCAGTTCCATCTGCACGCTGTAACTTCTCATTGATATTCATAGGTGTAGTTGCTGCTTCACAATTCATCATATGGAATTTTCCAAAAGATCCTCTGCATATTTCTTTTGAGAAATAAAAATTCCATCTTTATCTTTGATTACTTCAAGCCCCAAAAAGTATTTCAGTAAACCCAAATTAGTCATCTCAAAGTTTCTCATCATACTGGACTTGAAATCATCAACTAAAGACTTTGAGAAACCAAAATAAATCATATCATCAACGTAGAGACAAACTACCAAAAAATCTCTATTACCTTTCTTCTTTAAGTACAAAGTGGGTTCGTTTTCACTTCTTGTGAATCCACTATCCTGAAAGAATGAATCAATTTTGTTGTACCACACACGCGGAGCTAGATTTAGCCCGTAAAGAGCTTTTCTTATCTTGTAGACTTTGTTCTCATTGCCATTAATAACAAAGCCATGAGGTTGTGAAACATAAACCTCTTCTTCTAGATCACCATTCAAAAGGCGGACTTCACATCAAATTGATACACGGGCAAACACAATCGCGCAACCAAAGCTAAACCAACTCTCACTATTTCAAATCGTGCAACAGGAGAAAAAGTTTCTTCAAAATCTATACCTTGTTGTGATATTCTTTTGCCACGAAACGAGCTTTATGTTTTTGAATGCTCCCATCTGCATTGCACTTTGTTCAAAATACCCACTTGAGCCCTATCTCGTTCCTTCCTTCAGGTCAATCAACTAACTCCCACGTAGAATTTCTTTCAATTTCTTGCATCTCTTCTACCATAGCATTCTTCCGTTCAGATTATTCATCCGCTTCTTCATAACAAACAGGATCTGAAACAAGAAAAGCAAATTGACAAGAAGTATTTACATTGTTAGGATATCTGGGATTTGGTTTCTTTTCTCTTATTGATCTTCTTAGTGGAATTGGCTCATCAGAAGACTCATCAACTTTTGCAGCTGTTGTCAGTGCACTAGATGAGCTAACTGGTGAACTTTTGAGAGAAGAATTGGGCAAGTTTCCAGGAGTAGGATCTGCTAAAGATTCTTCATCAATAGATAAAAATTGGAGATTTGAGCTCATATTACCAGAATTAAAGCTCCAAGAGGCATCCTCATTAAACACAACATTTCTACTTATGATCACTTTGCCACTTATGGGATTATATAGACGATATGCTTTGGATTGAAGACTATAGCCAACGAAAATATATTTTACAGATCTTTCATCAAGCTTCGAATGAAAATTAACCAAAGAATATGCTATACAACCAAAAATTCTTAAGTGGCTTACCCGTGGCTTCTTACAACCAAGCTTCAAGAGGTGTTGTGTTCCAAAAAGATTTTGTTGGAGAGATATTCAAAAGATAAACAGCGGTTGCAACAACTTCTCCCCAAAAGTAAACTAGTAGACCCTTTGCTTTCACCGAGCTTCTAGACATTTCCACTACCGTCCGGTTCTTTCGTTCGGCCACACCATTCAGCTCTGGTGTGTATGGTGTTGTATGTTCCCTACGAATTACATTCTCATCACAAAAGACATTAAATTCTTTAGACAAGAATTCACCGCCTCTATCGGTACAGAGTGATTTTATCTTCCTGCCACTTTTATTCTCTACAAATGCTTTAAATTTCTTGAAATTCTCAAAGGTTTCTGATTTGAATTTCAAGAAATGAACTCAGCTAAAACGGCTGTAATCATCAGTAAACATAAAAAAAATACCGACTTCCACCGAGGGATTCCATTTTCATTGGCCCACACAATTCAGCATGCACAAGTTCAAGACAAGTTGTAGCCCTCCATGATTTTCCTACTGGAAATGATTTCCTAGCTTGCTTCCCATAAATACATCCTTCACACAAGTCCAGTCCATTGATTTTTGGCAAGCCAATAACCATATCTTTTTGAACCAAAAGTTTCAACCCATTAACATTCAAATGCCCATAACATAAGTGCCACAAATTAGTCTCATTCTTTCCTTTGACAACTAAGGAGATATTTTAAACATATGAAATATTAGGGGGAAACATTTTATTTTTAGTCATAGATACATGAGATATGGTGCGTCTGGATTTCTTATCTTTAATATCACATGCTTGATCATCAAACACAACTGAGTATCCACTAGTCATTAATTGGACAACACTTAACAGGTTGTGAGCCGAAGTGGGAACATATTGCATGTCATATAAAAGTTTCACATTACCTTGGAGTTTTAATCTCAACAATACCTTTCCCTTCAACGTGCACTTGTTTGTCATCTCCTAACCATACCTCGCTTTTCTGTAACTCATCAAGATCTCTAAATAGAGACTTGGAACTTGACATGTGATTGGAGAATCTGCTATCAATGAACCCCATAACATTCACACTTTCAGTTATTGGGGAATGAGTCATAAACAACTTACTTTCTTCTTCCACATTTTGAGTGAAATTGGCTTCCTTATGCTCGTCTTTCTGCTTCGTCCAGTAATCAACATCTTTATGGCTAAATTTCTTGTACTATTGGCATTGAATTGTGCTCTTGTATTGACGTGATTCACCAACCTAGTTTCTACCTCTGCCACCACCACGGCCTAGACCACAAAAATTGCCTCTGCCATGTCCCCTACCTGCCGTGTTTTCTGTTTTTCCCTTGTAAGAGAACTCACCCTTTACCTGGAATGCCTTCTCTTGAACTTTCTCACTGGACCTATTTAGCCTATCTTCATGAGCTAGCAAGGAACTCATTAATTCATCAAAAGAATAGGTAGATAGGTCCTTAGATTCCTCAATTCCAGTAACAACATGCTCAATTTGGTGGTTAAGCTTCTCAATACTTTAGACACAACAATTTGACTATCAAATTTTTCACCATAGGACCTCATCCTATTAAAAATAGCAGATGTTCTAGACAAATAATCTTGCACAGATTCCTTTTCATTCATGAACAATGTTTCAAAATCACATAGGAAAGTTTGTAATTTGACAGCAATTACCTTGTCATCACCGAAGTACTCTTGTTTTAGACTCTCCCATGCCTGTTTGGAGGTCTCCGTTGTTGATATGCGAGGAAAAATATCATCATGAAGAGCTTGCTGGATCATGAAAAGAGCTTTTGAGTCTCTTTTTTTATGTTCTCTCAGTTGGTTTGCATTCCCTTCCGGAATTCCAGTCTCAACTACATCACAGAGTTCTTGAGACTTGAAAAGAGTCTTCATTTTAAGACTCCAAAACTGATAATTCTCCCCTCTGAAAATTGGATTCATGGGTTGCGACGATGCTGTTGTACCGTTCCCTGCCATGGAAATTTTCTACTTTCTCTCAAAAAAGATCTCACAATATAAAAGTCACAACTTTTCATAAATATTACAACTTTTCACAAAAGTCACAACTCTTCATTTTTCATTCATACCTTTTAAAATCCAACACTTAATTACAAGGCACCAAAAGAAGAAAGAATAAACAAAGAAAATTGATTTCAATTGCAATGTGAGATTACTACTCTTGCACCTCTCAGTCCACAACTCATAACGCTGCTGGAATGGTTGAATTCATTACATTTGGTTCTTTAGTAAATAAAACTTATCTTTCTGCCACTATTATTTATAGGTTTTTTCCCTCTATAGGGGAGTCAAATTCAAATACATTAATTAAGCTTCTTATGAAGTGTGTTTTATTCCTCAAAGTTTTCTTCCTCCTATTTCATGAAACTTAATCTTTATTGTAAGTCATAGTGATCCATGCAACTATTGCAATTTCTTTTTGCTATTAGCTTTGTTAAGAATTCCAGCAATGATGATTGAAAATTGATCTTCTCTTTTATCCTTTTCAATAGGTTTCTTCATATAAACAAAGAAAATTAATTTCAATTTCAATGTGACATGAATACTCTTGGACCTCTCAGTCCACAACTCATAATGCTGCTGGAATGATTGAATTCATCACATTTGGCTCTTTAGTTAACAGAACTTCTATTTCTGCCATTATTATTTATAAGTTTTTTTCTGGTATAGGGGAGTCAAATTCAAATACATTAATTAAGCTTCTTATTAAGTGTGTTTCATTCCTCAAAGTTTTCTTCCTCCTATTTCATGAAGCTTAATCTTTTACCATAAGTCATATTGATTCATGTAACTATTGCAATTTCTTTTTTCTATTTTGGTGACTTTTTTTGAACTCTTTTAAGAATTTCAGTAAGGATGAATGAAAATTGATCTTCTCTTTTGTCCCTTTCTACAAGTTTCTTCTTATACTTTTTGGGAAAATTTCTTGTGGATTGTGCTATATTTGATAGCACACAACAATAAATATGTGATCACTGATACGACACCAATGGTGAAGTTTGTTAAAAGAACCAAACATGTTGCTCTCTTTCTTGCAACAGTTAGTATATTAATTTTTTATCTTGGGTACAAATATTTTGTATGTCATTGCACTCTTCCTAGAATATTAGTATAGATACAATTAGTCCAGTTCTTTTATCGCAAGTTGTCTAATTTGCCATATTTCTTCCTCTTCTTTTTGGGCATAATAAGAGATCAAGTTCTCTTGAAACTAACATATGGCCAAAATACACTATAACAAGAACAATTTTTATCAAAGGTTCAGGTTGACAAGTAATTTTGCAGTCCATCGCAGGGTATACATTAGAACAAGTGAAATTCAATAGCTTGAAACAACCATTGCATAATCAAGTGAAATTTACTCCCAATGTAGGTGGAAATCAATAGCTTAATACTACAATTAAGTGTATTTCATGATCAAGTCTTGCATAGATTACTAAATAAGGTAGATTTATTTTATGTCATAAATTAGTCAGTTGTAATTAATTGATATCCGATCTATATCCAAAAACTCGTGCCTCCTTCTATAGATGTCGGTAAGAATGCAAAAGACAATTGAGTAGTATCCAACGCACAATATATTTGGTCTATCAATTACTTAAATAACCATATTAAAGTTGAATTCCTGATGCGTTATGTACCAGGTTACTTACTAACTATAAGTGCCACTTTCTTTTTCAGATACCTACATTTGGGAAGTTGAAAAGGTAGGCAAGAAAGAGAAACTAAGACACAAATAGATAGCATAGCCATTTCAAGATAAATAAATGATAACAAATGTATAGTTGAAAGTCACAAAGGATGTGAGTGTCAAGCTTGAAGCAACCTTCCACTCTGAAGGCTTAAGAGCTTGCGTGGTTGGCCCAAATGAATGTGGGAACATTAGATTAAAAGTCGCAAAGAATTTCAAGTTTTGGTTGTACTGATTGAAACAAAAACAACTGAAAATGACTTTTGGCAAGCGAATGAGTGTCATCAATGGTAGATGAATTTAAATAAAAAGATTTGCTAAGACATCATATAATCCAAATGATCATATGTTATTTCATCAAACTCAAGGAGATGTGTTTTTGAATTTTCAGTAACGTTATCAACTACACAACAAATTTAATATGATGCTTAACATTTGGATTATGTACCTTACATAAGAGCAAAAAGCTTGAAATTGATTAATCACATATTATACATCTTTTGAAAAAGATACATATAGAGAATGACATAATATATTTTTGATAAATCATTAAACTCGCACAAAATACAAATATTATCGAATGATTATGGGCACACTAATTGAGGTAGTTCACCACCCTGCCAAGGTATTTCATCGCTTGGGAACCAAAAGGAAGTCATTATCAGAAAGGAGGTTGTTGGGGCATGAAAATCAAGATTTTTGTGATGTAACCGACGACAAAGAGATTCATAGTGTTTTTCCATCACGTATGATGAGAAAGGCTAAATTGTCAATTACCACAAATGGTTCATTGAAGGTAATAAGAACCACAATTGTTGTCACCAACCAGTTTCCTGGAGAAACGAGGAAGGAGCGAAACGAAGCCATCACAGTATTCGAAGAAAGTCAGAGGGAAGATTTAAACTTGATACAAGCATCCTATTACATAACAGTGGAAAAAGGTCCACACATTGATGATGTAGATGATGATGTGCAAAAGGCTCCCCCTCAACTAGAGAATGGCTTACAATCAACCATAGAGGACCTCAAGGAACCAAATCTATGCACTTTAGAAGATCCACGCCCAACCTTCATTAATGCACTTCTTACACCAAAAGAAGAGAGGGAATAATTCAAGTTATTAGTTGAGTACAAAGACATTTTTTCTTGGTGGTACACAGAAATACCAGGACTTAGTCCCAGGATAGCTATTCATCATTTGGGGATCACAACTGGAACACGTCCTATAAAGTAGTCACAATGAGTATTTCGCCCTGAGTTGGTAACCCAAAATGAAGCCGAGGTCAACAAACTCATCGAAGATGAATTTATCCGAGATGTGAAGTACCCATCATGGATCTCAAATGATGTACCTGTTAAGAAGAAGAATGGTCAAATACGTGTCTGCGTTGATTTTTTAGATTTGAACAAGGTATGTCCAAAAGATGACTTTTCTCTACCAATCATTGAGCTCATGGTTGATATTAAAACTGGGCATGAAGCTATGTCATTTATGGATGGGTTTTCTGGATATAATCAAATAATAATGTCTCCAAAATATAAAGAAGGAACTACCTTCCGAACTCCAAAAGGGATTTATTGTTACAAAGTGATGCCTTCTGGTCGAAAGAATGTTGGTGCTACCTACCAACGTGCAATGCAAAACAGATATGTTTACATGCTTCATAAGAGGGTGGAATGTTACGTTGATGACTTGGTGGTAAAGATGAAGCAAAGGGAACACCATCTTGAAGACCTTCAAATTGTTTTTGAGAGGTTAAGGAAATTTGACTTGAAGATGAATCCACTCAAATATGCACTTGGGGTTACCTCAGGACTGTTTGTTGGCTTCATTGTGCATCACCGTGGAATTGAAGTTGATCCCGCAAAGATTGATGCCATTGAAAAATGTCTGAGCCAAAGAACTTGAGAGACCTCCGCAGTCTACAAAGAAATTTTGGCATTCATTCGGAGATTCATTTCTAAACCGTCTAGACGATGTCAACCCTTCAACCATTTAACGAAGAAAGAAGCTCCTTTCCACTGGGACCAAGAGTTGTTCAAAAATTACTACTCTTGCGCCTCTCAGTCTACAACTCATAACGCTGCTGGAATGGTTGAATTCATAACATTTGGCTCTTTAGTAAACAAAACTTCTATTTCTGCCACTATTATTTGTAGGTTTTTTTCCGCTATAGGGGATTCAAATTCAAATACATTAATTAAGCTTCTTATGAAGTGTGTTTCATTCCTCAAAGTTTTGTTCCTCCTATTTCATGAAGCTTAATGTTTTATCGTAAGTCATAGTAACTCATGTAACTATTGCAATTTCTTTTCGCTATTTTGGTGACTTTTTTTAGCTTTGTTAAAAATCACAGGTCGGATGATTGAAAATTGATCTTCTATTTTGTCCCTTTCTACAGGCTACTTCATATATTTTTTGGAAAAATTGTTTGTAGGTTGTGCTATATTTGATAGCACACAACAACAAATATGTGATAACTAATACGAAACCAATGGTGATGTTTGTTAAAAGAACCAAACAAATTACTCTCTTGCTTGCCACAGTTAGTATGTTATTTTTATTGTTTTATCTTAGGTAAAAACATTTTGTAGGCCATTGCACTCTTTCTAGAATATTAGTATAGAGACTATTAGTCCACTTCTTTTATCGCAAGTTGACTAATTTGTCATATTTCTTCCTCTCTTATTTTTGGGCATACCAAGAGATCAAGTTTTCTTGAAACTAATAGATGCCCAAAATAAACCATAACAAAAATATTTTTTATCGACAATAAATATGCACATTAACGAAGAGTGCTAGAGCCTTACCGATATTAATTAACTCTCATGGAGAGTGCTAGAGCCTTACCGATATTAATTAATTGTCATTAGATTCAATGTCGCTATAGACATTAGGGACATTTATAGAGAGTACTAATTGCCTTAGAAAATACATATTTAGCGGCAATTAAACTATTAATTTCTATTAAAGATTATTTTTGTTGTAGTGATAACTCTTTCTTTTGGCTTCTTTCAATTAAATTTGTGAACTGTAAACTTGGATATAGCCCGGCAGACTATCTTTTTGAAAATATGTTAAGAAACATATCATTTTCCTCTTGATTGTTAGGAAAGTAAGGTCGTCCTTATTATTATTTGTGAGTTCAAGTGTTCACAAAATTATGGTGTAAGATTTTAATATGTTATCTATCAAATGGTTTAGAATATCCAATTGTGAATAGTTCCATTCAGATATAACGTACTGCTTGGTTGATAATTACATTAATTGTTTGCAACTGAATACTATAACCATAACAATAACTATGGTTCAATTCCAAATATTTTGGGGCCGGTGATATGAAACCTAAGCAATAGAAATGACTATTCTGAGACAATGAAGAAAACCCTTTATGATATTAACAATTTTAGGGTCATTTTTGACATATACATGATACGACATACTATGATAAAAAAATAAAAGAGATTGATGGAGGTTCATAAGAAAGGAGCCGAAGGTCCTCCATATGAATTTTGTTAATTATGTTCTTGTATGGACATGATATTCCACTTTACTTAGGAATGTTATTGTTCGAGGCTTTTTGGTCTCTTCCTTAATGACTAATGTTGTTCTTTATAACTTCTTGGAATTTAGAAAATTTCGTCTCTTCTGACCAACTAATTCCATGGAGATTTTCTTCGACTTCTTTCTTATATTTAAAATCACGCTATGACTCATAATTTTTGTGCAACAAAAACAAAAATTAAGAAAATATAGCACTTTAAGATTTCAGAGGAACGCTTTGCATTAAGATAAAATTTTCTTGACAATATAGTGTATGTATCGAAAATACATATGTTATCGAATGATCATAGGTAAGCTTAATAAAATAGTCCAATCCGTGTGAAATACGTGTAATTTACCTAGTATCAATAAAAACCAAATCTGTCGGATATTAGTCATTCAAAACATGTAACATCAGTACTTAATTATGTTTAGCTTCCAAAAAGCAAGAAAAAGGCATCAAATTATTAACTAGGAAAACTAAAAGACCATTATTTTTCTCAAACTGAGAATGGTTCCTAATTTTCAAGTTTCGTTCAATTTTCTTGAGCTTTGCCAAAACAGTTGTGAAATAATAATAATAATAATAATAATAACAATAATAATGAAAGAAAGAACCCTAAGCACTATAAATTAACAAACCAGTGCACTAAGGCTCTCATTATGTGTAGGATCTGAGAAAACAAGTCGAGTTATAAAGACTTGTAACGACGCGTTAAAACTCTCGATATGTCTAAAATTTGAAAGACAGTCAGAGACTACGAGGATCTTAATTTTATCTCGTAGATAGAATAAAATTAGAAATTAAAAAATATATATTGTTATACAATATGTAAGGTTTTCTGTGTTCTATATAATCTATGGGCATATAGAACAAACCTAACATATTGTATTACAATTTTTTTTTAAAATTTCTTATTTTATTATATCTATGAGATAGAAGTAAGATCCTCGTGGTCTCCGACTCTCTTCCAAATTTCACACATATTGATAGTTTTAATGCGCCGTTACAAGTCTTTATAACTCGACTTCTTTTCTCGGATCCTACACATAACGAGAGACTTAGTGCACCGGTCTATTCATTTATAGTGCTTAGGGTTCTTTATTTCATTATTATTGTTTCTATTATTATTATTTCACAATTTATATTCAAAGTAGGTGAGTATCACTTTGCATCTTTTTAGAATCTACCTCTAAACCAATATCTAAATCAATCATTTTCTGATTGTCTGCAAATTATTGTTCATTTGAATGCAAGAATTATAGAATCAAGAACAACAACATATCCCGTGAAATCCCACAAGTGAGGTTTGGGGATGATATAGTGTACGTAGACCTTACCTCTACCTAGGGAGATAGAGAGGTTGTTTTCAATAGACCCTCGGCTCAAGGAAAATCCTATCAAAGCTGATAATAAAAGAGAAGATTTGTATAATCCAGCAAGTGAGGTTCTGGGAGGGTAGAGTCTACATAGACCCTGTAGACATTGAAATTGTGTGAAACTCTACAAGACATGTTCAATTCGAATTGGCACTCTAGAAAGTGTGTTCAGTTTCAATTAGAATTCTTGGAGGCTACTCAACCCTAAACCCTAGTTTAGGCCTATATAAAGGGTACTAAATTCCCTTAAAAGGCATCTCGAAAATTTCATAAAGAGATCAAAATCTCAAAAATTCCATAAAGAGATTGAAATCTCGAATAATCCACAAATTGATGGAATATTCATATAGAGATAAAATCTAAATCATCCTAGTTCGAGAAATACGCCACTAACGGCCCTCGAATCATGGATAAATCTTAGGAGAGTAGAATCAAGGGAGGAACAGAATTGTACCCTTAATCTTGATCAATAAAGTTATGTTTCTTCTTATTTGATTGTGATTGCATTTTATTTTCCGTCACTTTAGAATCTATTGCAAATAAATTGGCATGCCCAGTGGGACCAAATCTGCCCTTCATCTCTTTTCTCATAAATCAAATCTGAAAATTTGAAGCTGCAAAGGCGGAAGAATGAGTACTTTCAAGCCTCGTCTTTGAGATTCATCGAGTCTACACTCTGACAAGCCTTGAAGCAGGGGCATTTGTAGACATTGAAATTTGGTGAAACTCTACAAGACATGTTCAATTCGAATTGGGACTCTAGAAAGTGTGTTCAGTTTCAATTAGAATTCTTGGAGGCTACTCAACCCTAAACCCTAGTTTATGCCTATATAAAGGGTACTAAATTTCCTTAAAAGGCATCTCGAAAATTTCATAAAGAGATCAAAATCTCAAAAATTCCATAAAGAGATCGAAATCTCTAATAATCCGTAAATTGATGGAATATTCATATAGAGATCAAATCTAAATCATTCTAGTTTGAGAAATACGCCACTAACGGCCCTCGAATCATGAATAAATATTAGGAGAGTAGAATCAAGGGAGGAACAGAATTGTACCCGCAATCTTGATCAATAAAGTTATGTTTCTTCTTATTTTATTGTGATCGCAATTTATTTTCTGTCACTTTAGAATTTGTTGCAAACAAATATATCGAGATTTTGATTTTAAAAATACCTAAGAGTTTATGGGATATTTTGAGATCAAAATCTCGATATATTTCACAAAAGTCATGGAATATTCATATAGAGGTCAAATCTAAATCATCCTAGTTCAAGAAATATGTCACTAACGGCCCTCGAATCATGGATAAATCTTAGGAGAGTAGAATCAAGGGAGGAACAGAATTGTACCCACAATCTTTATCAATAAAGTTATGTTTCTTCTTATTTTATTGTGATTGCAATTTAGTTTCTGTCATTTTAAAATTTGTTGCAAACAGACCCACCCCTACCTTTGGAGGTAGAGGGACTATTCCCTAAGACTCTTGGCTCAAGGAAAAACATATCAAATTAGATTGAAAAAGGAAAGATTTACAGAACCAAAAAAATATAACAAAGAACATACCAAGTGTAATCCCATAAGTAGTGTGTGGGGAGGATATATTATATGTAGACCTCACCCCAACCTTTGGAGGGAGAGAGTTATTTACAATAGACCCTCAGCTCAAGGAAAATCATATCAAATAAGATCCAAAAAGGGAAAATTTACATGACCGTGACAACAAACGAAAAAAGGAAAGCCTTAATCTTACTTTTTACCTTCATAGAACTAGTGATATCTCTATAAATTATTTTCAGTAGACCCTCGGCTTAAGAATAAGCATGTCAAAGCAGATCAAGAAAAGGGAAGATTTACAAAACCGTGGCAATATATCCAAAAAAAGATCTTACTTTTTCATAAAATTCATATATATATATATATTAATTTTCATAATCACAAAGCATGTTAAGAAGATTAACGTAAAATGTCAGCACAACTGGGGCAGAACCTGATGATAAAAAAGAACAGTCAAAGAAAGCTTTTGGATGAATCAAACTACACTGATAAGCTTTATCATATATGTATACAAGTATTAAACCAAAAGGAAAACACATACATACATATAAATATAATCAAGAAAAAAAACTAGAGAATTTTGGGCAAAGAGATTAATTTCACACTTGTGATTTTACAGCAATTCTAAAGCTTGTTAATGTACTTGTTACATCACCAAAATATTTCTTTTAGGGCATTTCATCAATATTTCACAAGAATTCTAAATGAATCTCTAAAGTTACTTGTATTGGTAGTGAATTATAGTTATTTCATATGAAAAGAATTGCCATATTTAACAAATATGTGATATAGTTACTTGTACCAGTATTAAATTATAATTATTTAATTTCAAAGTATAAGCGAAGCAATATTTACCTAAAGTGCTGCTAATGTTTTCTTAAATAGACACGATATAAAAAATCTTCAATCATCTACAAAACCAAAAACTTATAATTCAACCACATAGTAAACCTAGTTCATATCCTCTCCACATCCATCCCTTCCACATCCATCCCTTCCACTCAATTTTTATATAGTCAAAACTAAAGATCTAATTGTATAGAAACATAAATACATAATCTTCAATAGTTTGTGGTCAGATCTCACTAACCTCGGTTTGATTCAAGTACTGAAATGCTTTGACTATAATGAAAGTAAATGGAAGTGGAAAAAAGGAGAGGGTATGGACTATTTAATAGAAGATTGAGATTACAGTAATGAAGTTTCAAAAGTTCAGGATAAGAACAACCTTAAAACAAGATACAATAACCAAAAAAATCAAAACAAAGTAAAAAAAAAAAAGAGTCAAGATACTGAAATGTCAGTAACACTTTTGTCTCTGGCCTAACATGTAGAGAATAGTAGAAGAACAGTATAATCTGAGAACCCTTCTGCTAGCCTAAGACCGTTAACTAAGATTGGAAGATTCAACTAAAGAAGAGAAAGTTAGAAGGGAGAAAAAGTATTTTGGATAAAAGAACTATGTTATAGAAGAAGACTATTTGAATTGGGTTTTTCTTAGGTTGTATACAAATGACTAAGGCCACCCCTATTTATATTTGTGTGGGATGGTTCTAGGTATAACAACATCTATTCTATCATTTACTACAAACATCTAACTCTCTAGAATATCTAGATATTTCTTCAAGGCAACTTCCCTAGAATATCTAGATATTTCTTTAGTATAATTATTCAAGATACTACACTAGATTATTCTAGAAACTATACTAGAAAAATCTTTGATATTTTGACAATCAACTTTATCTTTTTTCACATAACATACTTCTCCTTTCATTAAATTTCTAATGTTTCTGTTGGCTCAGGTTATAGGGGGTATGGATATCCAGTAACAGAAATCCATGGTCATTTGCACATCTAGTATCTTTTGTACCCATTTAAGAAATTTGTGTGAAAATAATCTATTAAAAGTTACATGAAAAAAACTTGGACTATAATATACCCTCCTACCTAAAATAGCCGAGCAGTTAACTTAAATTTTAGATCAAGCACCTATAAGATTCACATTATTCAAATTCGGTAAACTACAATTTGATAACTTTGGAGCACAATTTCAGCCAAACTTCTAGTACATTCATGCAAGAAAAAATTTTTACTCAATACAAAATTTAATGAATTGAAAAAAGAATTGTATGGATCTAAGCAAACCAAACCCAATTACAAAAAGTTGTCTGGTGGTGAAAAAATAACAAGTTAATTATTTTATCTCTACCAAAAATTTATTTGAAAAGGTGAAAAGAACCTTATTTTTGGATATCAACCATGCAAAAAGACATGAGTACTAAGTTATGTTTAGCTTTGAAATCAAAAAAAAAAAAAACACAAGAAAACACAGCAGAGCTCTTTGTATGATCAGTCCACTGCTTTTAGTATAAGTGAGTAATCATTTGTGTCAATACTCAATTTGCTGATGTATAATAGCAATATTGTCTTGGAACTCCACTTATAGATGCATTCAGATTAGTTACTACTAGAAAGACATAAGATATTCTGAAATAGGATTCTCTATTGATTCAATGATACAATAGAAAATAAATATTTATAGCTATACAATTGTAGGGTTAGAGTCCTACTCTAGGAAGGAGTATATATGATTATAAATGTATATTCTGTAAATCAGTCCTATTCTAAGAAAGAATATGTTTTATGATTACTATATAATTATAACTTTGCCTAACATCCCCCCTCAAATTGATATCGGTGTTCACAGAGTAGCAATTTGGAGATAACATATTGATGTCGTGCTTTTGGCATCGTCTCTATAAACAAAATCGGGAAGTTGATCATGAGTAGAAATGTGTTGTATAGTGATGAGACGATCAATAACCAATTCTCGAATGTAATGGCAGTCCACCTTTGAATGCTTGGTATTTTCGTGTTGCACCGGGTTTGTGGCTATTTTAATTGCACTAGTATTATCAACATGTAACAATGTGGGACATGTAATAGTGACACCAAGATCAGCTAATAGCCGTCGTAGCCAAACAATATCTGAACTTGCTATCGACATAGCACGATACTCAGCCTACGTAGATAATTTAGACGTACGAGATTGTTTCTTACATTTCCAAGATATCAAGGATGTGCCAAGTAACATGAACTAATCAGTAACATAGCCCTGTGAATAGGGACAACCAGCTCAATCTACATCAGTATATCCTTCAAGGTGTATAGAAGAATCAGAACGGAACAGAATACCTTGACTCCTAGAACCACGAACATACCAAATGACACGAAATAATGCAGTGTGATGTATACGGTAAGGATTAGCCACAAACTGACTTAGAACATGTACTGCATATGAGATGTCTGGCCTTGTCATAGTGAGATAAACTAATGATCCCACCAACTACTGATACAATGATGGATCATTGAATGGTTCTCCATCAAACTCCTTGTACTTTGTATTAATCTCCATAGGGGTGTACACAACCTTGTCATCAGTAAGACCAGCCCTTGTAACAAGATCACTCTCATACTTTTGTTCTGTAAGCATGATCCTAGTAGGCAAGTATAGAACCTCAAGTCCAAGAAAGTACGTCAGTCGTCCCAAGTCCTTCTACTTAAATGAGGTATGCAAGAATTCTTTCAACTTAGTAATATTCTCTTGATCATTTCATGTGATAATTCTATCACTAACATAGATGAGAAGTATTGTGGTACCTACTGGAGAAGTACGAAGAAAGAAGGAGGGGTCTGAAGAACTCTAAGAGAAGCCCGTTGTTTGAATCGTGGATAGAAATTTGTCAAACCAAGCTCGGAGAGCCTTGTCATGACCAAAGGATACACCCTAGATGTAACATGGAGTATAGAACCCCAAAGGACTCCATACAAGCCACTTAGTTCTCATAACATATGAAATAGAATAATAAGAGTAAAATAATAGTCCAAGTCCAAAACATTTTTTAAACGAAAAGCGAAAGTCTAAACACTTTCTCTCATCATATCCATCTAATACAATAGAATGAAATTGGGCCTAGCCCGTACTTCATGTTCAAAAGAGAAAATACATGAAAGAGACTGAAAATAATAAACTCCATCATGAAAACATGAGGACTCACCAAAGCTCGGGAAATCATGAACTCAACTACTAGCCACGAGACTCGAAAACCTGTCTGTCGGACCCTACATTTTGGAAAAATGTAGGAAATAGTATGTGTTAGTACAAAAAAATGTACCAAGTATGATAGCCATGCATAAAACATTTAAAACATGCTAAAAGGGACATTTCATTTCATGGCATGCAATTGACCAAGTTAAACATGATATAAAAGAGTCATAAAACATAATTCATAAAATCGTAGTCAATGCAAGCTAACTTCATCTTTAAAACCTTTGAACTCATGTGAGATACTTCTTGAAGTACCCTTAGTTCATTATTAATTGTGGGGAATTAGCCTTAACCGACATAGAGACCATGTGAGCTATAACATGTTCCCCCGGTGTTTCTCACACCGAAAAGGGTTGTCCTACTTGCCTAGGTAGAACCATGAGTTTCTAGCTTAAGTGGATCCACTAGCTAATCAACCTATGGGGTGCACATAGTTTAAGGGATAAGTAGATTGCTACTACAAACCCGACCTCTACATTCGGGAGAGCTTCCATCTCATGAGACTTCTTCTAGAAACCCGGCCTCTACATACGGGAGAGCTTCCATCTCATTATCAATATCCACTCGGTGCTAAGCATAAATCCCACAGAATAGTCATTTCTTACTTGACCTTAATATTCATGGAAAGGTGTCCTTGGACAACCAATCCAATCTAGTTTCATTAGGATAGCTCCTTAGACCATGCGTGAGAAAACCTTTCACCATCCATGATCTTTTAAAATAGTCTTTAATCTTTGATTCAGTTAGGAGAGAAAGCCTTTCAACCTAAGAATAATTTCTATGTGAGAAAATCTTTCACATCATGCTATTTATGTGTTTATGAGAATGTCCTTTCAACAACACAACAACAACAACAACAACAACAACAACAACATCATTGGTACTTTACTCTCAAAGCACCCTTAAAACATTTGCATAGATGTCATAAAACAATGCATAAGTCCATAAGTCACCTCTTGAGGTCAAAACTCACTTTCAATCATCAATACTTAGAAATCATGGGTTAGATATGGATTTCATCATAAATACATGTAAATCTTGCAATACATGCTTAATTTCATAAAACTCTTCCTGGAAGATCAAAATCCCACATCATATGATTCATAATTTGAAAATACGGGGATTACATGGGTTCATGGGGGTAATCATCATAAAATCATTGTAATTCATCAATTCATGCATAAAAGATCATAATTCAATCATTTAAACCAACAATTTAGAGAACCCATGATAATTGAAGAAAACCCTAACTCAATTGGGGAATTCTGATCTTTGAAATTGAGGAATTTGGGAACTCCATGGATGAAAGGAATCCATGGATGAAAACTATCATACCTCAAAGCCCAAAGCTTAACTTCAATGGAGGAATTGAGGCTTGACCTTAATCCTAGCTTGAATCCTTTCTTCTTCTTCAAGTTTCTAGGGAGAGAAATATTTTTGAGAGGGAGATCTTTGATTTTCTTTTGGGTTTTGGAAATAATGACTTGAATGGGTGAGTTTTGTGATTAAAATGACTTACATAGGGGTCCTAGGTTTAGGCAAAATGACATAGCTTTAATCTAATAAAAACCAGAAAAGACCATTTAACCCTTAACTTACAGTGGTCTGTCTCATGACCACGTGAGGTCCCATGAGCTGTGATCCCTACCACGAGCCGTGGTGCCCTCCGTGGTCTTTGGACCAGTAGATAGGGTGCCACCCTTCAATTCCCTAAAAACTATCTCATCTTCACGAGCACTCCCACGGCCAGTGGGAGCCTACACGAGCCATCAAGGCTCTCGTGTGGAGGAGGCTATTTTGGGCAGCTTGGGGTAGCTACTGCCTAGCCTACCATGAGCCACACCACGAGCAAGACCACGAGGCGTGGTGGTGGTCGTGGGAAGGTGGGCAGTGTCTAGGGAAGAGTGGGATGCCCTAGCCCTCTTCCTTGGTTGTTTCCCTCTTCCTTGGCTCTAGCCCTCTCACTTAGCCCTAGTTTAGCCTACTAGATTCCGAGGTGTTACATTATCTCACCCTTGGGAACTTTCATCCTCGAATGACATTTCTAGACATCTTACGGAAGTAAAGACTCTATACTAGCAGCCCAACATGCATGCAACTCATCTAAATGCACACTACCAAGGAGGAACTTCATCTCCAAGCTAAACACACTCAATACATCACAAGGCAGTAGGAAATACATCTAACAACCCATTATGCATGAAATTTCAACATTTCGCATGTAAAAGGAGGAACTACCTTCTCCAAGCTAAAAGTATGCTCAACACAATCTCATGGAGCCTATATGCAATTTACTCCCAAAAAACATATCTAAAGCATGTTCATCAATTCATCTCATGAAGTCTATAGGCAACTCATACTCAATGCACAACAACATGAGGAAAATCAATCATATAAAATCCTTTTCTTTCAAAACACAAGTTTTCATGAACATGCATCACGTAAGGAAATCATGGAAACATATAAAAACACATGACTCCCAAAACAAGGACAACTCAAGAGGAACTCATTACCTCAAGCTAGAATATGAGTAGAAGGAAAAAGATGAGGATATTGAGACATCATATCGGCCTCAGCCTCCCAAGTAGCACCCTCAACTAATTGATTCCTCCACAAAACTTTCACGGAAGCTACTTCTTTGTTTCTCAACTTCTTGACTTGCCAGTCTAAAATCTCAACCGGAACTTCCCAATAAGAAAGACTTTCATCTATTCCCAACCCTTCTAAGGAAACTATGGATGTCGGATCTCCAACACACTTCTTAAGCATAGAGACATGGAAAACCGGATGCACCGATGCCAATCCCTTGGCAATCTAACTCATAAGAAACATTGTCAACACGTCTCAAAATTTGATACGGGCCTACATACCGGGGACTAAGCTTCCCTTTCTTACCAAACCTCATTACGCCTTTCATGGGTGAAATTTTCAAGTAAACCCAATAGTTAACATCAAACTCTAGATCCCTTCTTCTCACATCGGCATATGACTTTTGCCGATTTTGAGCCATTTTCAACCTTTCTCTAATAAGTTGAACTTTCTCATTGGCCTCATGTACCAATTCGGGACCTATTACGGCAACTTCACCTACCTCAAACCAAGCTATGGGAGATCTATACCTCCTACCATATAGGGCCTCAAATGGAGCCAGTTCAATACTCGTGTGATAACTATTATTATAGGCAAACTCAATCAATGGCAAACGGTCATCCTAATTACCCTTAAAATCAATCACACAAGCTCTTACCATATCTTCCAAAGTTTAGATAGTACGCTCCGCTTGCCCATCGGTTTGGGGGTGAAAGGTCGTGCTAAGCGTAACACGAGTACCAAGACCCTTTTGGAATGACTTCCAAAAATGAAAAGTGAATTGAGTACCATGATCGGAAATAATGGATAAAGGAACTTCATGCAATCTTACCATTTCTCTCAAGTATAACTTGGCATAGTCCTCCGCTGAATAAGAAACCTTGACGGGAAGGAAATGTGCCGATTTTGTCATCCGATCTACTATCACCCAAAGAGAGTCATGTTTTCGCTGGGTGCAAGGCAACCCAACAATAAAGTCCATATTTAAGTCTTCCCACTTCCAAGTAGGAAGGCTAATCTCTTGGGATAAACCTCCCGATTTCTGATGCTCAACATTCACTTGTTGGAAATTTGGACACTTAGCCACAAATCCCGCAATATCCTTCTTCAACCCATTCCACCAATAGACTTCCCGCAAATCACTGTACATCTTGGTGGCTCCTGGGTAAATGGAATACCGCGTACTGTGGGCTTCTGCCAATATTTGTTCCCTCAAGTCATCCATATTTGGAACACATAACAACCTTGGTATCTAAGTACACCATCTCCCCCTTGGGAGAAAGCCTCAACGGATTTCTTAAGCACCGCCTCTTTCAATACTACTAAGGTCGGATCAAGACATCGCCTAGCTTTCACATCTAACACAACAATCCGGAACCATCTTAAACCATAACACTACCCGAGGTACAATCTACTAACTGAACATGTCAAGGTATTGTCTAAACACCCTATTCATAAATTCCTTAAGGGGCCGCCGGAGCATTAGTCAACCAAACGACATCACTAAACTCATAATGACCATACTGGGTTCTAAAGCCATTTTTGGAATATCATTATTTTTTTCACCCTCAATAGATGATAGCCCAACGTAAGGTCAATCATAGAAAAGTAACTAGCTCTTTGAAGTTGGTCAGCACTGAAGTCTATTCTCCCCACCCTAACTAAGTGGTACATGAAATCCTTAGAAATCATCCTTCTAGCTTAGAGACGGGGGATAAACTAACTCTTAGGCATAAAATTTCCCCCCTTCCACTATAGGACAGGCTCATTTGGAAATTGAAACTTAACTACACGAGTTCTACAATCAATAGAAGCATATCAAGAGTGCAGCCAATCCATACACAAGATAACATCAAAATCTAACATATCAAGCTCTACCAAGTCAACAAGAGCAACTATATGGGACAAGGAAATGGGACACTTTCTATAGACCCTCTTAGCCACAATAGAATCACCAATAGGAGTAGAGACAGAAAAAGGTTCTAACAACACATCGGGGAGCACATCAAATCTCATAGCCACATATGGCGTCACAAAAGACAAAGTAGTACCGGGATCAAGCAAAGCATATACATCTAGTTGAAAAACTTTTAACGTACCGGTAACCACATCGAGAGAACTCTCTTGCTCACCACGAGTCTGAAGTGCATAGAAGCGGTTTTTGCTTAGGAGCATTGGAACCCGAACCGCTAGGAGTAGCTTGCTTACCCTCTCTCCCATTAGCCGTAAGCACCGGGCAATCCCTCATTTTGTGACCACTTTTTCCACAACCATAACAACCATCGAAACCTGCTAGACATTCGCCCACATGCTTTCTTCCACACTAGTACAATCTGGCAATAAAACCCTACTACCATTTCCTTGAGGCTTAGGGTTAGGCACCCTCTCTTGGTTGAACCTTGGAACCTTAGAAGAACCTTACTTGGAAAACCTTTGTCGAAATCTAGGACGACTTGTCCATCGGACCTTGCATGTGAGAAATTACCCTCCTTAATCCTAGACCTATTTGTCTCTCTAGACCTCCCTTTAAGTTTCTCCTCTTCAATCTGTTGGGCATAAGCCATAAGATGAGAAATATCCATGTCATGAACAAGCATAGCCGCATGGCACTCTTTTACTACCAAATCGAACACACCCGAAATGAACTTGCTCATACTTGCCCTAGAATCGGCAACTATAGAAGGAGCATACTTTGATCATTGAGTAAACCTCAAAGCATATTCCTTCACACTCATATTCCCTTGTCGGAGGTTAGATAACTCAAGAACTTTAGCCTCTCTAATCTCAAGAAGAAAGAACCTATCAAGAAAAGTGGATTTAAACCTTTCCCATTCTAAAGGACCCGCATCTTTCGGTCTTGCTTCCTTCTCTTGGTTGATCCAACTTTGAGCAACACACATTAGCTGATAAGCGGCCAATTCCACCTTTTCCACCGGAGTCACTCCCATAATAGTCAACACCTTGTCAACCTCATCAATGAACTCTTGAGGATATTTCTCAACCTTAGAACCATAGATTTCCGAAGGATTCATCCTGGTGAAGTCCCTCACTCTAGGTGTTGCCGTACCCACGTGTGGATTCACAACAACTCTCTTATTGGCTTGGGCTGTCACGGCTTGAGCCAACACTAGAAGAGCAGCCCTAGACTCTGCATTAGACACTTGCTCAACCAAAGGATCGACCGGCACTTGAGGAGCTTGGGGAGGAGCTTCTTGATAAACATTATCTCTCTAATTCCCTCTAGCGAAAGCTCTTTGAGTAGCCATATCCTGAAGAACATAGGATAGGGATTAGGAGAGAGACTTTATAGAGTTAAACTCTATCGCACGACTTAAGAGTAATGAAAGAAGTGGAGTTTCCTAATCATCTTGTAGCCTCTCATTCATAAATGTGACGCGCTTCACACTTATGAACAAGACTCTGCCAGACGTGGCTTATGAGACATCCTAGGACCATTCTAAACCTTGTGCTCTGGTTACCAAGTTTGTCACGACCCAGGGGTACACCCTAGATGTAACATGGCGTATAGAACCCCGAAGGACTCCATACAAGCTACTTAGTTCTCATAACATAAGAAATAGAACAATACGAGTAAAACAATAGTCCAAGTCCAAAATATTTTATAAACGAAAAGCGGAAGTCCAAACACTTTGTCTCATCATAGCCATCTAATACAATAGAATGAAATTTGGCCAAGCCCGTACTTCATGTTCAAAAGAGAAAATACATGAAAGAGACTGAAAACAATAAACTCCGTCCTCAAAATATAAGGACTCACCAGAGCTCAGGAAATCACAAACTTAACTACTAGTCATGAGACTCAGAAACTTGTCTGTCGGACCCTACAATTGGAAAAAATATAGGCAAGAGTATGTGTTAGTACAAAATAATGTACCAAGTATGATATCCATGCATAAAATATTTAAAACATGCTAAAAGAGACATTTCATTTCATGGCATGCAATTGACCAAGTCAAACATGATATAAAAGAGTCATAAAACATAAGTCATAAAATCATGGTTAATGCAAGCTAACTTCATCTTTAAAACCTTTGAACTCGTGTGAGATGCTTCTTGAAGTAACCTTATTTCATTATTACTTGTGGGTAATTAGCCTTAACCGACACAGAGACCATGTGAGCTATAACATGATCCACTGGTATTTCCCACGCCGAAAAGGGTTGTCCTACTTGCCAAGGTAGAACCAAGAGTTTCTAGCTTAAGTGGATCCACTAGCTAATCAACCTATGGGGGCACATATTTTAAGGGATAAGTAGATTTCTACTAGAAACCCGGCCTCTACATTCGGGAGAGCTTCCATCTCATGAGACTTCTTCTAGAAATCCGGCCTCTACATACGGGAGAGCTTCCATCTTATTATCAATATACACTCGGTGCTAAGCATAAATCCCATGGAATAATCATTTCTTACTTGACCTTAATATTGATGTAAAGGTGCCCTTGTACAACCAATCCAAGCTAGTTTCATTAGGATAGCTCCTTAGACCATGCGTGAGAAAACCATTCATTGTTCATGATCTTTAAAAATAGTCTTTAATCTTTGATTCAATTAGGTGAGAAAGCCTTTCAACCTAAGAATCCTTTCTATGAGAGAAAATCTTTCACATCATTCTAGTTATGTGTTTATGAAAATGTCCTTTCAACAACAAAATAACAACATCATCATTGGTACTTTACTCTCAAAGCACCCTTAAAACATTTCCATAGATTTCATAAAACAATGCATAGGTCCATAAAGTACCATGGAGGAATTGAGGCTTGACCTTGATCCTAGCTTGAATCCTTTCTTCTTCTTCAAGTTTCTAGAGAGAGAAATATTTTGGAGAGGAAGATCTTTGATATTCTCTTGGGTTTTGGAAATAATGACTTGAATGGATGAGTTTTGGGGTTAAAATGACTTATATAGAGGTCCTAGGCTTAGGAAAAATGGCATAGCTTTAATCTAATAAAACCCGAAAAAGATCATTTAACCCTCAACTTACAGTGGTCTGTCTCATGACCACATGAGGTCCCACGAGCCGTGGTGCCTTCCGTGATCTTTGGACCAGTAGCTAGGGTGCCACCCTTCAATTACCTAAAAACTATCTCATCTTCACGAGCACTCCCACGACCAGTGGGAGCCTTCACGAGCCGTCAAGGCTCTCATGTGGAGGAGGTCGTTTTGGGCAGCCTTGGGGTAGCTACTGCATAGCCTACCACGAGCCACACCACGAGCCGTGGTGGTGGTCGTGGGAAGGTGGGCAGTGTCTTGGGAAGAGTTAGCTGCCCTAGCCCTCTTCCTTGGCTCTTGCCCTCTTCCTTGGCTCTAGTTTAGCCTACTAGATTCCGAGGTGTTACAAGCATGTTTTAAGCCATAAAGAGATTTTCAAAGACGATAAGATGCATTTCATCTTGGCAGAACACAACCATGTGGTGGTTTCATAAACACAACTTATTCCAGGTTGCCGTGAAGAAATGTGTTTTTCATGTCCATCTGATGTATGGTCCAGCCTCTCATTGAAGCCACAACCAATAATGTATGTACCGTTGTCATCTTAGCAACAGGTGAAAAAGTCTCCTCATAACTAGAAAGACATAAGATATTCTAAAATAGTATTCTCTATTGATTCAATATACAATAGAAAACAAATATTTTTAGCTATACAGTTGTAGGGTTAGAGTCATATTTTAGGAAGGAGTATATATAGTTATAAATGTATATTTTGTAAATAGGAAAAAAATATATATTCTAATTACTATTTACTATACAATTATAGCTTGAGTAAACTGACCAAATGACATATTAAAGATTATATATTACATATCCTAGCAGTACTTTCTAGTTTTCCATACATAACAGTAGAATTTTAACTCTACCTAACAAACTATTAAATTTATCTAATTAAAAAATAAAAATGAGAAAAAATAAATAGAGCTAATATCGTGTCATTAAAGTAAGTAAATATCTCTTCCATAAATATAGGTTTTTGGTAACTAATATAAAATAATGAATCCCTTAATTATCTCTCTATTTAATTGATTGTTATCACAAAATCTTAATTCTCTCTCTATTTCTTCATCTTTTATTTGTTCTTTCTTGATGTTTTATTTCCTGCTGCTAATTCAATCATGGAAATAATAGTGTGTGTTCAATATTGGTTCATCACAGAGGTTGATGGGATGCTACAGGTTTGTTTTTGATGTATTTTTTTGGTTTTTTTTTGACGTATTTAGTTTCTTTGAAAAAGAAAATCTAAATCGTTCTATATTTTATTTTTTGTAGCGTTACTATTGAAATTAAGATACTCTTTGACGTTTTATTATGATTTTTTTTTTGTTTTTTTGACTTGTTTCTTAATTTGTTTTTGTTTTTTTTTTGGTAATTTTATATATATATTTTTAAAATGGTATCACAGTTTTATTAATAAGTTAAATTCGGTAGAATGCTTTCTAGTTTGTATTTTTTTATGTATTAATATTTTTAACTTTGTTTTATAGTAATTTATACATTGTCGTTCGCATAATTCTAACATTTTTGTCAAAAGTATTATATTGATAATTTGATACATTTTTAGGTAGCTTTTATTGTATAATTATTGAATTAAATTATGTGGTATGACTTAACTGTTTTAGGATATAATATTGGTATAGAGTATGATTTCATACTATTTCTATGTACTACAGCAAAAAAAATATTCAATAAGCGGATACAATTCCAGTTGAACGTCTTCCATGCGAGAGTGCATGGAAAATACCATCTTATGTGTTGGATAAAAAGTTATCACCAACTGATTGTAAAAGAGGGCTAGGGAGAGCACCTATGGAACGCAAGAAATCGTATATCGAAGGGAAGTTCAAGAGGGTCAAGATAACATAGAGCACATGTTGTCGAGAGGGGCACAATAGGAAGGCGTGTGGTAGATATCCACTAGAAGCATAGTTTATGATCATGTTTTTTGTGTAATTTATTTCTTTGTTTACAAACACATGGAGTATATTTTGTTATTTATACTTTAATCGACTATGCATTGGTATGTTTTAAGGATTCTGCTGAACTTTATGAAATGTGATTTAGTCGAAAGTATTATATTGTTGTATTTTTTAGTGATCTCTAGTGTATGAAATGTGGTATGATTAATGAATTAAAGTATGTGGTTTGGTATAACTGCTTTAGTATATAATATTGATATACAATATGATTTTGTACTATTTTTGAACTTGTGAGTATATATCGATATAATACTGGTATAAATTATGATGTTATATTATTTCTTGAGTTGTGAATATATATCGGTATGTTTTATGGTTTTGAATGAACTATATAAAATACGATTTAGTCAAAAGTATTATATTGATATATTTTTAGGTATGTTTTATGGTTTTGAATGAACTATATAAAATACGACTTTGTCAAAAGTATTATATTGATATATTTTCAGGTAGCTTTTACTGTACTGATTTAACTGCTTTAGGGTATAATCATATATCATATATCATATATAAAAGATAACCCTAGGCCCGCCTACGTGGCACCACCACAAATCAGGATTCCCTTTTAATTTATTTATTTCCAAAACTAGCGTTCCCCTTTCATGAAAAGTTGTGACTTTCATGAAAACTTGTACCTTTTATGAAAAGTTGTAACTTTTATATAGAGTTGCGACTTTTCTGAAATATTGTGACTTTTATGAAAGGTTGTGACCTTTATGAAGGGTTGTAACTTTTTCAAAGAGAATTCCGATAAGGCACAATAAGCATTTGTTCACACTATCATTTGTTGTCTATACATAGAGGGATTTCCTCTCATTTGAAAACAACGAAAATTCTGAACTTCTTCTTCTTCTTCTACACAATTAAATATTCGTGTACTTTGCTCCAGTTGAGTGGCTCACTAACACCATTGTTTTTGTATCAATATACTGGTGAATAGAATCATTCTGTCCTTAGAGGATCTATTCCTTTAAACTTCAGGTACTAGAGGGGAATAATTTCCTTAAGCGGACACTGTACATTTAGTGGGCTCGATTTTTTCCTTTCGGTTTCATTCTACTGTTACATATCCTGGTCATTAATTTATGCTTATGTTATTAATTGTTGTTTTTGAGTACATGTTTTAAATTTTATTGTTTATGTTTGTACAAAGTTGTTGTTATAAGTATTTGTTAGTACAGATTAAATAACACACATTAATTGAGTATTCACGCAAGTTTTCTCTACTGAAATTGTCGAAAGTTCAATAAAAAAAATTCTTAAAGATCTATATTACATCTCTTGAAGACAAAATTCAAATTTGGTATACCATTTTAAGAACATAAAGACCTTAAAAACCTTATCGAACCTTGAAGTGCGAAGTGAACCAGTAAAAGAAGACAAGAATTAATAAACTTTTGACATGGGTTCAAGGATGTGTCGGATGACCTATAGAGGAATATGACTAGACTGGAGCCTCTTTTAATCCCAAAGACATAGATAACTACACAATAAATTAATTGGTAATATTCAATATGAAGTATGGACAAATTCTCAAATTTACTGCAAGTTGTAAGTACTCTTCTTGAAGTAATAGATATGTTTCTCGACACTGCGATTGGAATAGAAGTGTAGTCTCAAATTGAACTCCATCACTCTGGTATGATGATTTTTAAAAAACATCCAAACAAACTGAATAGTTTTGTGTAATATTTTTCCCTTTCAAGTTTATATAATAAGTTGAATTGTTGTCCAATATGATACATTCTCCCTTTAATTTTCCATTTTAATAATTACTTATGATACATTTAAATGGGGAACTTTAAAATGATATATGTTAAGCAAAAGGTAGGACTGAACTTTTCTACACGTTAGAATTAGAATATTTGTATATCTCATATTGATGTTCATTTTATTCCCCAAAAATATCAAATAGTAACACTTCTGGAAGTAAAAGGATAAATTATAAAATCAAATTAGAGAGATTGATTGAAGGATAAATGATAAGATGTTATAATTATCATTTTTCTTTACATTACTTATGTTCATTACTATGTAATCTTGTATGTAAGATAATATAGTGTTTTAGTTTTAAGCACTGATAGGTTTTAAGTATTATTTTTTAAATTCCGTGATATTAAACTTTTGCGCGAGGCGCAGGTAATTTTACTAGTATTCGTATAAAGTATGATTTCGTATCATTTCTTTGCATGTATAATACTGGTATAAATTGTGATGTTGTATTTTTAGGTAGCTTTTAATGTATGAAATGTGGTATGATTATTGAATTAAACTATATGGTATAATTTAACTGCTTTTGAGTATAATATTAGTATAAATTAAACGTGGTATGACTACTTTAGTATATACTATTAATATATAGTATGATTTCATACTATTTGTGGACTTGTGAGTATATATCGAAAATAAGTTCACAATCAACCATTAAAAGAAAATTCATGATAAGCTTTCAGCAGTTTCAGAGTTCTAACTATTCGCTCACAGTTTCAGCAAAGGTCTGCAGCCCCAGTACCTTCATCAGCTAGCACTCCGTCCCCCAAGTTTCTACAAGATCAGAAAGCAAGGGCATCAGGCTCTAAGTCAAAGGGGAGTGCTTCAGGTAATCGTACTTTTCCAACTTGCCCAAAATGTGGTAAGAAAGGGTGAGTGTCTTGCTGGTAGAGATGGGTGTTTTGGGTGTGGCCAGTCTGGTCATAGGTTGAAGGATTGTCCTTCGTCCAGGCAAGGACAAGGAGGTAACAGGACTCAGTCTACCACTTCAGCAGAGCCAGCAGGTCGCCCCACTCATTAGGGTGCATCATCTGGTACAAGTGGCGGTCAGTGCCAGAACATGTTGTATGCTCTTCAGGCTCACCAGGACTAGGAAGATTCTCCTTATGTGGTCACTGGTACGTTACAAGTCTTCCATTTAGATGTTTATGCATTGTTAGATCCAGGGGCTACCCTGTCTTTTGTGACTCCCTATATAGCAGTAAGCTTCGGTGTCAATCCAGAAACTCTCTCAGAACCCTTCTCACTCTCTACTCCAGTTGGTGACCCAGTTATAGCTAGACGGGCATACAGAAATTGCCCTATCACAATTTCCCAGAAAGTCACCTTAGCAGACCTTGTAGAGTTAGAAATGGTTGATTTCGATATAATTCTAGACATGGATTGGTTAAATTCTTGTTATGCCTCAGTCAACTGTAGAACTAGGATCGTTTGGTTTCAATTTCCAAACGAGCCAGTCTTATAATGGAAGGGTAGTAACTCAGTGCCTGTAGGTCGATTTATCTCTTACCTTAAGGCTAGGAAGATGATTTCTAAAGGGTATGTCTATCATCTTATTCGGGTTAAGGATTCAAACTTTGAAACCCTAACTCTTGAGTCAATCCCAATCGTAAATGAGTTTCTAGAAGATCTTCCCGGAGTCCATCCCGAAAGATAAATCAACTTTGGAATAGATCTCCTTCCAGATACCCAACCTATTTCGATTCCTCCTTACAGAATGGCTCCATCTAAGCTTAAGAAATTGAAAGATCAGTTGAAAGACCTCCTAGATAAAGGCTTCATCAGACCCAACATCTCTCCATGGGGTGCTCCTGTGTTATTCGTGCGCAAGAGAGATGGTTCTCTCAGGATGTGCATTGACTATCATCAGTTGAACAAAGTCACAATCAAGAATAAGTGTCCCATCCCCAGGATTGATGACTTTTTCGACCAACTTCAGGGTGCTAGTTTCTTTTCTAAGATAGACCTCAAATTCGGCTATCGTCAGTTCAGAGTCAGAAATTGTGACATCCCGAAGACAGCCTTCAGGACTCAGTATGGAAATTATTAATTTGTAGTTATTTCTTTTGGACTAACAAATGCTCCCGCAGCTTTCTTAGACTTAATGAACATGGTGTTCAAACAGTATTTGAACTTGTTCGTCATTGTCTTTATTGATGATATCCTCATTTATTCACAGAGTGAGGAAGAGCATGCGACTCATCTGAGAGTTGTTCTATAAACTCTCAAAGATCGCCAGTTATTCACTAAGTTCAGCAAATGTGAATTCTGGTTACATTCAGTAGCTTTCCTTGGTCATGTGGTATCCAGCGAAGGGATCCGAGTAGATTGTCAGAAAATTGAGGTAGTAAAACACTGGCCAGGACCCACCTCTCCGACTGATATTAGAAGTTTCTTGGGTTTGGCGGGTTATTACAGGAGTTTTGTTGAAGGATTTTCATCCATAGCTTCCCCATTGACCATGTTAACTCAGAAAGAGGTCAAGTTTCAGTGGTCAGATGAGTTTCAGAAAACCTTCTTAGAATTGAACACCAGGTTGACTACAGCTCTGATGTTGACTCTACCAGAGGGTTCAGATGGTTATGTGGTTTATTATTATGCATCTAGGGTCGGCCTAGGTTATCTATTGATGTAGCAAGGTAAGGTCATAGCTTATGCTTCTAGGCAGCTTAAGGACCATGAGAAGAACTACCCAACTCATGACCTCGAGCTTACAGTCGTAGTGTTTACCCTAAAGATTTGGAGATATTACTTGTATGGTGTTCATGTTAATGTGTTCACAGATCATAAGAGCCTCCAGTATGTGTTCACCCAGAAAGAGTTGAATCTTCGTCAGAGAAGACGACTTGAATTCCTCAAAGACTATGACATGAATGTGCACTACCATCCGGGTAAGGCCAATGTAGTAGCTGACGCCCTTAGCAGACTATCCATGGGTAGTGTAGCACATGTTGAGGAAGAAAAGAAAAAGTTATCCAAAGATGTTCACCGGCTTACTCGCTTAGGAGTTTTCCTTACGGACACGTCAGATGGTGGTGTGATAGTTCAGAATGGATCAGAATTTTCATTGGTAGCGGAGGTTAAGGAAAAACAGGATAGCGATCCTATATTACTTCAGTTGAAAGGTGTAGTTCATCAACAAAAAGTTCAGGTTTTCTCCCAAGGGGGAGATGGTATACTTTGTTACCAGGATCGCTTATGTGTTCCAAATTTGGGTGAGTTAAGGAAGCAAATCCTTACAAAAGCCCATAATTCCAGATATTCTATTTATTTGGGTTCCACTAAGTTGTACCGTGATCTACGGAAAGTCTATTGGTGGAACGGCATGAAGAGGGACATCGCAGATTTTATGGCTAAGTGTCCTAACTATCAACAGGTTAAAGTAGAACATCATAGACCAGGAGGTGTGACTCAAGAGATTAGCATTCCCACGTGGAAGTGGGAAGTGATAAACATGGACTTCATTACGGGTTTACCTCATACTCGCAGACAACATGACTCTATTTGGGTGATAGTGGACAGAGTTACTAAGTTAGCTCACTTCTTGGCTGTCAAGACTACAGATTCGGCGGAGGACTACGCCAGAATCTACATCAATGAGATAGTCAAGTTGTATGGGGTTCCCTTGTCTATCATCTCAGATAGAGGTCCTCAGTTTACATCCCATTTCTGGAAGTCATTTCAGAAAGGTCTTGGTACTCAGGTAAATCTCAGTACAACATTTCATCCACAGACAAATGGTCAGGTAGAGCGTACAATTCATACCTTAGAGGACATGTTGAGAGCTTGTGTGATCGATTTCAAGGGTAGTTGGGATGATCACCTACCTCTCATAGAGTTCGCCTATGATAACAACTTCCATTCCAGCATTCAGATGGCCTCTTATATGGCACTATATGGGCGTAGATGCAGGTCTCTGGTTGGTTGGTTTGAAGTAGGTGAAACATCCTTGATTGGGCCAGATTCGGTTCATGAGGCTATGGAGAAAGTTCAAATCATCAGAGATAGACTAAAAATAGCTCAGAGTCATTTGAAGTCCTATGCAGATGTGAGGAGAAGGGACTTAGAGTTTGAAGTCGTTGATTAGGTCTTCCTAAAAGTGTCACCAATGAAAGGGGTGATGAGATTTGGCAAGAAAGGGAAGCTCAGTCCTAGGTATATAGGTCCTTAAAGAACCCTGAAAAGGGTGGGTAATGTGGCTTATGAGTTAGAGCTGCCAACAGAACTAGCAGCGGTTCATGCAGTCTTTCACATTTCCTTGTTGAAAGAGTGTGTGGGTGATCTGGCACTGATAGTACCATTAAAGAGTGTGGCTGTGAAAGATAGTCTCACTTATGAAGAGGTGCTAGTTTAGATTCTTGATCGTCATGTTCGTAGGTTGAGAAATAAGAACGTTGCTTCAGTAAAGGTTTTGTGGAGGAGTCAGTCCATAGAGGGAGCTACTTGGGAACCAGAAGCAGCCATGATGGCCAAGTATCCTCACCTTTTTCCTTCCGATTATGTTTCAGCTTGAGGTAATAGTTCCCCTCCAGTCTCTTAGTTTACTCTTGTGTAATTCAGTACCAGTATCTTATTCCCTCAGTTATCCTTGCATTTCAGCATATTTGCATGTTCATGAAACTCAGATCAGTTAGATATCAGTTTCTAGTATTCAGTTGGTAGGGATTTCAGCTCATTCCTCCAAACTCAGCATGTTTAGACTTCATTCGAGGACGAATAACCCCATGGGAAAGATATTGTAATACCTCAAAAATCAGAACTAATTTTGAACAAGAGAGAAGGGCAAACCACGGAGGGGGTCCACGGGCCGTGAAGAGGACCACGACCCGTCACCCTGCTCGTGGTTGTGCACCAAGGAAAAGGTGAAAGACCACGAACCACTAAATGGTCCGTGGAGCTCCACATGGGCCGTGAAGTGGCCCGTGAGGGAGACACAAAACCACCATGGCTACTGTGAAGGACCACGGACCACTAGACGGTCCGTGGAGCTTCACTTGGGCCGGGAAGCGGCTCGTGAAAGAGGCTTGACAGACTTTGAGGTTTGGCTCAACTTCAAACGATCATATCTTTCAGCAAAAACTGATTTAGGTGGCCCACGACCTATCAAATTAAAGGTCTTTGAGTCCTCCTTCCAACGCCACTAAGTTTGCCTAATTCCGAGCTCAAAGTAAAAAGTTATGTTCATTTTAGTTAGGTCCTGTCGGGCAGAGCATCTTCACGACCCACTTGACGGGCCGTGGTTCTCTAGACGGCCCGTGAAGCCTGTCTTGAAGTCACTTCGTCAGCTTTTAAGTGATGTTTTACCCCCAAAGTCACTGGTTAAGCACCACGGACGTCTAAACGGTCCGTGAAGTCGTCCGTGAAGGGGACTTGTTAGACTAAGAGTTTAGGGTCAACTTTAAACGACCATATCTTTCAGTACAAAATGAACTAGGTGGCCCATAACCTATCAAATTAAAGATCTCTGAGTTCTCTTTCCAATGCCACCAAGTTTGCCTAATGCCAAGCTCGGAGTAAAAAATTATACTCATTTTAGTGTAGCCTTGTTGGGCAGGGCATCTTCACGAGCTGCTAGACGGGCTTTGGTCATCATGACGGCCCGTGAAGCTTGTCTTGAAGTCACTTCGGCAGCATTTAAGTCAGGGTCACATTGGTCTTTTCCCCTATGCGTTGGGCACTTAAACTACGGTGTTTGATGCCTAAACTACGCCATTTTACTCAGTCTAAGCCTAATAATCTAGTCAGACAATACCCAGAACCCTCATTCTCCATAAATCACCCAACTTAGAGCGAAAAGAATAAGAAAAGTCGACCGCTTCTCCCAAGAACAAGCAGGACTGTTATTCGAAGTTCAGCCCCGAAATCCAAAGGATTTCTCCGTAGATTTTGTCACCAGGTATGTGGGATTTCACTAGTGGGTTCCTTTAACCCATTAGGTCCCTAGAATTTTGTTGGTTGTTCAATTTCTCATAAACTGTTCAGACCTAGGGTTTCCAGATTTTGAAGATTTATAGTGATTTTAGCTGTTATAGTTCCCATGATCTAAATAACATGATTTTTGGTGATTTAATGTAATTTGTATGTATAGAATTCAGAACCCTATCTTGTATCAACTATCAACTCATGAATTATACTTGCTAGGCAGATCAGTCAAAAAATCGTGCTTTAGAAATTGAATGCCATAACTTTCAGTATAATTATGTGCATTCCCAGACAGCATGTCAGCATTTTGAGCTACTCAGTATTTCAGTGCATTTTAGCTTTTCATTCAGTTAGGAGTAAACTTAGCACCGAGTTGGACTAGGGTTCAGTGTACCCTCACAGTCCCAGAACTACGTGCCAATGTAGGTTCATAAGTCCCCTCTGTTGGATATCAGTTTTAGTGATCACTCCACAATCATGCCTTTATACCCCTGGCAAGGTATATTGGGTCCTCTCGATGGGGTGTATACATCGGACTCCACGTTTAGCTCACGTGGTTTATGTCGGTTAATAATAGCTCCCACAGTCATACTCTTATTGCATTGATCATGTTACAAGCATTCACTTCATGATTTAGTTCAGCATATTAGTTACATGATTAGTACTTGGTCATTGCATTTAGCTCAGATTTCAATTACACTTCCGTATAGTTTATTTCCATATATGTTATTATATTGCTCAATTATATCATTGTTCAGCTTATATCTATATCTTGCATGCTCAGTACATTCCAAGTACTGACGCATACTTTGCGCTACATCATTTTATGATTGTAGGTTCAGGTACTCAGCATCCAGATCATGCTTAGTTCGACTCTCAGCTTACATTCAGCAGCTTCAGTGGTGAGTCCTCATAGTTCGAGGACATTTCACTATGCTCGGTTTATTTAGTTACTTTCATTCTTTTCAGTATTTTTAGAGTTAGCTGGGGACTTGTCCCAACAGCTCATCAGTAATAGAGGCTTTCATACATAGAGTCAGTATTCAGTTGTTTGGGGTTGTTTCTCCTTGACATGTTCAGATTTATTCTCATTTAGAGTCCTTAGTTTTGACTCAGTTATTAGTTATGGTTCTGTTTATCTTTGTTATCTATTCAGTATGCTTGTGATATGCCAGACTCAGGGTTAGCTTCGGTCACTTGTGATCCTAGGTCTCGTGTTACGTCTAGGAGGTAGCCTCGGGGCGTGACCGTAAAAAAGGATTTAAAGAGGTTAAATTCAAGAGATCTAAAGTGACTTGTAGTAAATGTGGTACAGAGGGTCACAACAAGAAGACTTGTACCAAATATCCTCAAGAGAACTAAGTTTGTTTTTGATTGGTATTTTTAGACATTTTAATAATCACTTTTTTCAAAATATTATGTTTGGTTATAAACGATATGCAACATTATTCAGGAATGATGCTTTTTTTACCATCATTGAATAAATATTTTTTTATTAAACGGAGTTGGTATATCAGATGATGATCTATGTGGTTTATAACCTATTGATGTATTATATGAATTAAAGTTATAATATATGTGAACTAATTGATTGTATTTATTTCACTAAATATGTATATTATATTAAGTGATACTTAAATTGGCGTAATATATTATATCAATGGTAGTATATGATGTTTCCAGTTTGGTTATTCATAATAAAAATTGATGTATTTAATGATACTATGTTGATATGTTATATGGTGTAATGTTTGATTCGGTTCTGCTTGTCATAATAATAGTTGGTAAATTAAATTATACAATATTGAAATAAAATATGATATGGTACCCGTTTGATTTTATTTTTCAGCATAAACGTTGTTATAAAAATGATACCATGTTCGTCTACTATATGGTTCTTTAATTTGTGGAATATATGTGGTGTATGATGATTTATTGGTATACTATATGGTATTTTGATTGTAAATTATATGGTATATGCAACATTCTGAAATATATTATGCATGTTTAAAATTGGAAACCAAACATTATTAAATTTATTGGAAAAAAAAATAGATACATTGGGTTTGGTCACATTGTTGAGACAGATTCTTTTTGCAATTGGTATCTTGTCTTCAAAGTCGTTGTCATGAGGGTACTCAACATTCGTAATAACTTTCTCTTTGCCTTTTTTTTAATTTCCTGTAGAATTGGGTGTGGCAATGTTTGAGTTTACACCAAATCCTTTCTCTTTAATTACCTCTTTCAGATTCACTTTTGGGAGAAGGAGTGAAAGTATTCAACTTAAAATTTGGAGTTGAACAAACAACCGGACTATTGACATCGGTTTTAGCTTTGATCGAACGAGAACTCTTTCGAGGAGTATTATCAAAAATGACTTTATTACTCATAATTGATCTTTTGAAGAAGCGAAAATATTTTTTTGTGGCGTATGAGATAAATTTGAAAGGAAACTTAAGAGAATGCAACAAATTTGTCACTAAATTTTTTCAAGAGCTGATATACAAAACCTTTCCTTGAAAAATGTGGCATTGAAAAAGATGAAAAAAAATGTGCAGCATTAATTCCAAGAGAAAAAAAAAGTGTAGCAATGGTATTCCTTCCGTGTAAGGTTAACAAGAGAGAGAAAGTGAGATATTTATTAAAGGAACGTATATAAATATAATTGTGATTGGAATTCTAAAAGGTAAATAAAATAAGGGAAAATTTTCAAAATGTCAATATTTTAGCATTTAGTGGGACCTCTTATCAACATTTTCAATATTTATTAAAAATGTTTATATTTTAGTTTGTTATTCTAATGATTTATGTATTTTTTTTATTTGTTTGATTTAAAAGACTACAATTATTTAATAACATATAGGATAAAATTATGGGAGAGAATTTTTAAAAAATATATATATTACTTAAAATTTTCCTCAGTTACAATTTCAAAAGTAATTGATTGTAATCATTCCAATATGTATGATATGTGTATTTGTATTCATTATGGTTTTCATGTTTGGGTTTGTATAATGACATTTGTATTTCTTTATTAGTTTGTATTTATTCCAATGGGTATACCAAATGGATTTGTAGTTATTTAAGAAACATATTTGTATCCATATACTTATGTAAACTCGTGTTCATTAAGAAAGGATAGAACATTGGTTTGTATATTTTTCAAAAACATATATTCTTTCTTAAAATTCTAACAAAATTTGTATTCCAGCCATCAAACATACAAATTTATAATCATAGTAACAATTAAAACTTGTATTTCAAAAAACAAAAAGTATTTCATGACACAAAATGTATTTCTTATCTGTTATGTATTCCAAAAATATATTATATTCAATGTTTAATTTATAGAACAACTACTAAATAGGATTTCAAATTATTTTGTATTTCAAGCATCCAACATACAAAAAGATCAAAACAATTCAATCATTCACTGTTTGTATCCCAAACGGATTACAGATTAAAAAATATTTTTTTTTACTTTGAAACATGGTTGATGATTCTGTACTTTCATCTCCTTTGGGTACTTCTGCATGTGAGAAAGATGCAAAAATACTTCAATTTCTTGAAGAGATAACTAGAATTGTTGATGACATCCAACAAAGTTTCTTGGATGAGATGTTGATTCGAAATTGTCAAATTGAATACCTCAGTGACCGTCTAACCTTTAAATCCAATATTCGGATAGTAACTTATGAAGATCTTCATGTGAAGATCCAAAATACAAAATACCATCCATATCCATTTTCGAATAGCTTTTTCAATAGCCATTTTTCTATCACTTCTAAACAAATAAAAGAATCAGCAGTTAATGAATACATGACCGTTTTTGTATTTCACTGACAATCTCGAAGTTCAATGAAATCAGTCGAATTCACTTCGAAATTCCAATCGATTATTTAAAAATTTCCTCCCTAATGGAAACAATCGCAAATCAGTCGAATTCACTTCAACAAAGGTTGAAAATCTTTTGAATGATTTCTAAGATTTCTTAGAAAAATGGAGGAATTTGATTTAAGAAAGGAAAGGTTTAAGTTACTTGAGGATATAAAATAATGGAAGAAATTGTGTGAGAGAGAAAGGATAGAATTTGGGTAAAAAATTTAGTGAGAGAAAAGTGGGTAATGGAGTCTTTATTTTTTCCTTTCACACGTAATTGAGTAAAAAAAATGGGCCCAATTTAAGAAATAAAAGGAAGGTAAGTGAATTATATTATGATACACTTTATTTGCTAAAATATTGACATTTTGACATTCTTAATGATTATTTTAAAGTGTAGATGTTTTTGATAATTATGTTAGAGATTTTGACTAGTTAGCTAATTTATCCATGAAATAAAAGGTAAAATATATGTCCCAAAATATCATCCCACTAACTAATAAAATAGGTGAAAATTATTCATTTATTAATTTTATAATAAACTATCATATTTGTAATTAAAATGTAATGTTGTAAATAAAATGACTAGAATAACAATATGTAAATTAAGGTCTTAAATAGTATAGTGTTGTAATTTTTCCTCAGAAATAGGAATTCAATCATTAATAACTCAAGAACTCAGAACTCAATATCAATTCATCTCAAGAATACTCCAATCTAATGATAGAATCCTAGATTACTCTTTTACTGATTTGAAAGTAGATGTAAGGCGTGATGACGAACTAGTCCAACACTATGATAGCCTCACATACCTGGAAGAATAAAGCTTTTGAAGAGGTTTGAAGAAAATTTGATTGGAATACTTGAAACCCTAGCTTTTATTTCTCTTGAAGTTTTCTTGGTGATGAAGGGTGGAGAAAAACCTTGGATTGAAAACCTTAGGATTTTTAAGAGAATCTTGAACTCAGAGCCTTTAGATCTTGAGAAATTGGAGAAATTCCTTTGTTGGAGTTCTTGATATTTGGAAGAATGGGAATTGGGGATTTGAGAGTTACTACATGAATAATGATGTTATTAGATTGGAAGATGGACTTAGGGAAGTTGATTTAGGGTAAAAGGTCAATAATACCCTTTTAGGAACATAATAAAATAATAAAAATCAAAGAAAACAACCTTTTAATGAATCCCGTCAGCCAAATTGGTGATCTGGAGGTCTCCTCGCCAAAAATACTCGGCGGATCGCACATTGGGACTTTAGATAGCCCAAATAGACAAAAGCTTAACATTATGGGGACATTTCGGCGAGCTAACTCGGCGATTCGCCAACCTATTCGGCGCATCGCCAATTGGGCAGGTGAGTTCGCCTAATTTCCCAGCCCGGGTATGGTCCAGTAAAATGATCATAACTTGTTACTCCGAACATGAAATAAGGAAAACTTGACGGCGTTGGAAAAAAGACTCATAGTCCTTTGATTTTATAGGTCACAAGCTACCTAACTCTTTATATGTTGAGAGATATGCTCATTTGAAGTTGACTCTTATATGAACTCATGTGAGAACTTAGCTAATAGAAATGCTTTGAACTTGGCTTGGTGTTTGAGGTCCCTTATGACTCTAAATAACTTTAGATACTCCTGATACACTTGGTAAAGGACTTTATAACACATGATAAAGTATAAAATAACCCGTTTCAAGATCATATGCTTACAACGAACGATTACAAATTTTAAGAGTAGAGTTGTAAGGCGCTACAAAATGATTCGGGTTAGCTTAGAAATTTTTGAGGTGTTACAAAAATGATCAAATCGATCCCTAATGTATGGGGGTTGGACTATATTAGTCCTTCATACATATCATGTAACAGAAAGTCCTTAATGCACAGAAAAAATGATTATTTTGTCCCTCAAACAATTGCAAAAAACAAAAGCAAGAACTTTGAAAACAATTGCTAATTTTTTATTTTTGAAATATTTCAACCAAAATCCACTTGCCTAGAATAATTGAATAAGTCTTCAAAAAACAAGTGCAGCAAATCAGAACATCTGATCTGTGAATAGATCATGCAGATTAAAAGTACCTTCATCATCAATGGCGGGTGTCTAAGCTGTGCCATAATCCATCACCAAAGTAAGATGGGGAAAAGGGAGGTAACTGAGCTGGAGCCTCCCCTGCATCTGCATAACCGGACACTCCGATTTGAGTAGTTGGTGCTATCCCAGCATCAGAAGTTGGTGCTATCCCAACATAAAAAATCGAACTGACATCATCGTCTTCGTCCATGGGGTGTCTGAGTAATGCTTCAATTTCACTCCCAATTCTATGGATAGGATGACCGGAAGTTCCACTGCTAGTGTCATTATTCACAAAATCATTTTGGCCTGAGAGCTCTCCTCCAACAACTGCTGTCATTTGCTCAGCATTGGTGCTTTCTCGAGGACACATGCTCTCATTGCTGGTATTTGTCACTGCTTGTGATCCCTCGCAAGCAGGTCTAATCATGTTCACTGTGTTTGGAACTTTGGAAGTTCCACCGAATTCAGCATCCACACTAGTTATATCAAGAACGCTTAGTTTTGCTCTTGTTGTTTTGTTCCCTTTCTTGTTGGCTTCGACACGCTTGAAATACTCATGGGCATGGGTAGTCACCTGCATTGGGTTTCTTTTTATCACACAGTGCCTAGATATACTTCTCCAGTCACCTTTTCCATATATATCTAAGCCCCAGAGAAACGACCTATAGCAAATAGAGAAATAAGTTATTATCCAAGAAAGATGGTAGGACAGCATTTACTTAAAAGTTTTACTCTTTCAAAGCCTTCTGCATGCACTGTGTAAAATCACAGACAACACCCCAAAAACCATTAAACATAAAAATGACCAGACTCCCAAAAAAGACGAGCAAATAAACCCTCAAAAACTGTACACAGGAAACCAACCTGTGTTCCTCTTTTGTCCAAGGAGTCCCTCTTCGCCATCCAACATCTACTTTTGTATTTTTGTTGATTGCTTTGCATTTCTGGATAGTTAGGTAATGGAGCGCCTCTAGAATCGATGGAATCGATATCTTCTAAAAGTATATTATAGTGATCCTTGATCTCATCAACTGATTTTTCAGGAAGTGCTTCTTCCATCTTCGTGAGTAGATTGTTATCGTTAAAGTATATCGCTAGGATATTCTCAAAGATATTATCATCCTCCCTAGTCCAGAAGGAACTATTGCATGTCCAATCAGTGCTCAATTTGTTTTAGATCTACAAGGAAAGATCAAGCATGAAAAAGGAAAGTACTTGAAGAGGATTCAGAAAACGGATGAGTGTCAATATATGACAAAAGCAACCATAAATATCGGACATCTAAAATAATATTTTTGTAACCCCTGACATTTAGTAAACAAAAACAATCGCAGCAAGACATGTATTCTTTTAAATCAGCTATGGATACTAAGAGAAGGAATAAGTGACTGGTAAAACGAACAAACATGAAGATACAAGTGGTCTACTACCCACATAGGTTCCAGAGATACGAAGCATATTATGAAAGAATCTACGTTCTTTACCTTTTCTAATGGACTGAAGGTTTTATAATAAAAAAAGAAGACTATATATATTTGTTCTTGTTAGTGACGCAAAAATAAAAGATCTATGGACCTGTACCACATAACGGGAAAGAAATTATGTCAATCCAACATATGTTATCAAAAGAAATCGATCCTCATTTGTTAAGAGTTTCACGATAAGAACATTATTCTAGAGTAATACCTGAACAACTTTCTCTCCTAAAAAAAGTAGAAATTTAACAAAACGAATGTAAGCAATATCAAATAGGAAAGTGTCATTTCGCATTCCATCATAATCTACCCCAGAATCCAAGAGTAAGTCAATCATTATGATACTGTCAATACAACCTCTCTGGTATCTTATTGTTACATTTATACAACTTGAAATAGCAAATCGAAAAAGCAAAAACCCATATTCCCTTGTCACGCAATCTAACAATTTAAACCTAGTGAATGTGCAATGACAAATTATATCCATGACAACAAATCAAAAGGAAAGCTATACAAATCCTTATTTTTTCTTTTTGAGAAACACTCAAATCTCTATACATTAACTTTCAAAAACATAAAGCATTTTAAAGAAGAGTCCTTGGAAAAATGTTGATACAATTTTTCCCTCCTAAGTAAAATAGAAATAAGATGAATCTCATGATATTCATCTCTTTAGAATCTACCTCAAAACCAATATCTAAATTATTCATTTTCTGATTGTTTGCAAATTATTGTTCATTTAAATGGAAGATTTATAGAACCAACAACAACATATCAAATTAATCTATAGCTAATACGGATTTCATAATTTCAAAAAAATTATACACTAATTAAATTAAAGTAGAACAAAAAAAAGTAATTTTAAAAAAAAATCTGAAGCACGCTGAAAGTTATAGCTAAAACGGATTCCATAATTTCGAAAAAATTATACACTAATTAAATTAAAATAGAACAAAAAAAATGAATTTTAAAAAAAAAAATTGCAACACGCTGAAGCAGGCACGTCGACAGAAAAGTCATAGCTAAAACGGGTTCCATAATTTCGAAAAAATTATACACTAATTAAACTAAAGTAGAACAAAAGAGTATTTCTTTTTTTAAAAAAATCCGAAACACGCTGAAAGTGATAGCTAAAGCGGATTCCATAATTTTGAAAAAATTATACACTAATTAAATTAAAGTAGAACAAAAGAAATAATTTTTTTAAAAAAAAACTGAAACACCCTGAAGCATGCACGTCGACGGAGATGTGTCTTCTTTAGCGCTAACTCTAAATTAAAGTAGAACAAAAGAGTAATTTTTTTTAAGAAAATCTGAAACACGCTAAAATTCATAGCTAAAACGGATTCCATAATTTCGAAAAAATTATACATTAATTAAATAAAGTAGAACAAAAGAAATAAATTTTTAAATTATTTTTTTAGAAACACGCACCGGAATTCTCTCTGAGCATAACCTCTCTTTTATTATATTTATTGAAACAAAACTATTATTTAAGTTTAAATGGACCTTTTTACCCTGTTGTATCAAAAAAAAAGTTTACCTTATCCTAAAACATCCTTCCAATGTGCACTGATTCAATTATTGGATTTTTTTTCTTTCAAAACATCCTTCTAGTGTGCTATTTTACCGTAGAATGAAATTAGAATATAAGAGAAATATTACGGCAAAGGATAAGGTATAAGTATCGTTCTAATTTATGATTAAATTTCTAATGACATATTTAAATTTTACTACGATATTATATATTATCCTCTAAACTATTTTAAAATGGAATTAAAGCCAAATGAATAGCGAAAAAAATTGAACATATATTTTATTTATTTTTACGTCTCACTAGGCAGTAATTGAAAGCACTTTTTTTTCTTCAACTTAAAAATTGGAAAAGGACTTCTGCTATTATTATTAAAATAAAGACGTCATTTATTTATTTAAAGTTTAACCAAACACATTCATTTTCTTTTACAAGTATTTTTTTTTTAAAAAAAGAATTTTTTATTTCCTAAAAGTTTAATCAAACAAGCTATAACAGATTGTCCGCACCAATTGTCGTACCAAGTTTAACTGATTAGCTTCTATGAGCCAAAATTAAATAAGAGAAAAATATTTTGTAAGTACATATTTATGTGCACTATATAATCTTACATAGTTATTTATGAATTAACCTTGAACATTGAAACCCACAGAGTTACTTTTTTTTAAAAAAAAAAAAATTCTTCTAACGTTTATATGAAAGAAAAAAATGAAACAAAATTATTTTTAATCATTCGATAATCAAAATATACTAATTTGATTAATTAAAATCATTTAAGTGAAATTCGTTAAAGGATAAAGCACTTCCCAATCATGATCCTATTAGAATAAAATATATGAATCAACTACTAAATCATGACCCTAATGGTATCATGATTTAATATTTCTTTCATTTTTTTCCTATTTTGCTTTCACGCGTAATTAGAACTTATGGAAGTTTTTCATTATAATACTTGCAAATTTTATTTGTTAATTTTATTTAAGTGAATAATTGTTAAACTATAACAACCTATATAAAAAGGAAGGCTAATTATGCTTTTTTTCGTTTTATTATAAATTAAATTTTTTAGTCAAATGAACATTTTTAGAGCTAGATATCTAATTAGAAATCATACAAAAAGAAAATTAATGTTCAACATTGCCTGTAATTATAAAAAGTACATTGAGATACAATTTCTTTTATCATTACAAATAGTGAAAATAAACTCATAAATCAAAAGGGTAACCTTCTCCCTTTCATAATAATAACCAAAAAAAAAATACAAAGAAAGACACATTTTTTTTATAGTTGAATTAAAAAAACAAAAAAAAAACAGAAGAATATGTAAAATGATCAGATGATACGGCGGCACAGGGTAATGCCATCACCAATAGGAAGCATGCAAATCTCGACCCTTTGATCAGCTGCTAAGGCTTTGTTAAGTTCCAATACAAAGTCTCTATAATACCTTACGTATTTTCTCATTGGTGCATCAGCTGGTGCAGCCACAGAGCCATTCCATAGGGTGTTGTCGTACCCAATCAAACCACCAACTTTCACTAATTCTATAATCCTTTTGTGATAGTTGATGTAGTTGTCCTTGTCAGCATCCACAAATATGAAATCATATGTGCCATGATTGTTTTTCTGAAATAATTTAACGATAAAGTTCGTAACTAATTTTAAACGATAAAAAGTAAAAGGATACGAAGGTTTGATGAAACTCACATCTTCAAGCAATTGATCAAGAAGAGGCAAAGCAGGGCCTTCTCTAAAATCAATCTTGTGCGACACACCGGCCTTTTCGATTATGGGAAGGCCAATTTCGTAATTTTCTCTGTTAATGTCCATTGCTAATATCTGCAAAAATATATAAATAAATGGTTCACGGTGTTATATGCCTTGGAGAGACTAAATAGTTAGTAGTAGTAAATAGAACTATAGAAGAAACAAAAGACCAATGGAAAAAGAAAAAAAAGAATATTTTGCTGTATCGGAGAAGGCCTAAAATCCCCCTTAACTATTTAAATTGGTATAAAACTATCCTTCATCTACCTTTCAGCTTCCAAATATCCTTAACGTCAACCTTTTGGCTCAAAAATCAGGTTATTTTATGAGCTCATATATTAAATAATTTAAAATTATTTTAACGAAGAAGAACCTAAAATACTTTTAAATTATGTTATTTGGTATAATATTGCCCTCCATCTACCTTATAAGTGCCGGCCATTAGAAATAAGGGTATTTTAAGTTAAAAGATTAACGTTAAGGATATTTAAGAGCCGAAAGGTGGACGAAAAATAATTTTGTATCAGTTCAAATAGTAAAAGGACATTTTTGGCCTTTCTCCGTTGCTATATTATAGGGTATATATTGTAGTTGTTGTATTATCACAAGTGGTATATGTCTCTGTTTTTTTTAAAAAAAAATATGATTTAGGTTATGTTGTAAATTATTAGTAGTTAAGTATTCATATTATAAATCATATGATATATCAACTCCAATATAATATTCTGACCCTACTCCCACCTAATAAGATTATAAACGAAAAAAATAATTTTTAAAAGATAACAACAACAACATTCCGAAGCAGAAACTTTCTTTTATTTCTTTCTTCTTTTATTCTTATTTGGGACAATTATGGTGGAGTTATCTAAACAGCTAGTGGAAAAAAAACTAATCGATCTAATACATTTAGTTTGACTTAATACGAAATTTAATTTAAAAAATTATTTTATTAAAATAAAATAAATATATTTTAAAGTTAAATTGTTAAGTACCTTTCCGTCTTCGGGGATAGCAAGGGCGGTAGCAAGGAGGGAGTAGCCAGTATATACTCCAATCTCCATTGTGTTTTTTGCATTTATCAATTTCAACAACATGTTCAAAAACTGTCCTTCATCTGCTGATGTTGTCATTAGATTCCTGTTAATTTTAAACATATACAGATTAGTAATTAATTAATTCACTCAAAAAAAAAATATGTATAATTGTATCGTAATTATGTATGAAATTTAATTAACTACTCACCATGGATGCTTAGCAGTCACCTCCCTAAGTTCTTTCATAGATTCTGGCTCTCTGGGATATACGCTGGTCTCAAGTATATACTGAATAAAATGAAGGAAGCGAGTCAGAGTCAGAGGCGAAGTTAAGATTTCATGGTTGGATAGAAAGTATATTGGTGTATATGCTATTATTCTTTTGTAATAACCAAACTTAATATAGTATGTTCGTCTTTAATTTATGTGACACTTTTCGCTTATTGTCTTGAGAGTTAATTAGCAATTCGATTTATAGATTTTCAGTTTATGGGAGTAGCATATTCGTAATCAAAGAGAAAATCACCAGTTTGATTTAACTAATTACATTTGAAATTAAATTTGATTAGATTAACTCATCAGTATGGTAAAATCAAAATTTAAAAATATTATAAGATGCAATTTTTCCTATGTCAATAAATATTATGGAAAATACATTTTTAGATAGTGATCAAAATTTAGATATATAATTTAAATCTCAAAAAAGAAAAGTAACACATAAACTGAGACAGAAGAAATCTAAATATAAGAACTTAAAGAGCTTTTCGATATAGTTAGGAATTTGGTTAAGAATATGATCAAGATTCAATATATAGTACTACAACCTTTTAATAAAGAATGTTCAACTGATCATCATTCGATGTGCGATCAGTTATACCTGATAAAGAGCATCACTTTGCAAAAGGCTCTTGTGGCCAACCTCTTGGTGTTTGATTTCTTGTACTTCAGCACCCTTCTCAGCCATTTCTTTGGTTTTTTTTGGTTTATTGTGGAAGGATTTTCTATGTGTTTTTGAGTTAAGAAACTATGGAATATATGAACCTATATATGGACAAAAAATGAGTCCGGTTCGTTCCGGGGCTTTGTAGTTATCGTGTATGCATGGACCGGCCGTCAACTGGGTTCATGGTTGGCGAGTTTTGCCAATGCTTGTATGGGTCCCACTGAGTAGTTAAGGATGACTCTCAGCCGTTAGATTACTTCATTCAACGGCTTGATTTGTTTCAAAGACTCGGTAAAAGAAACCAGCAAAGGACCTTCATTAGAAATACTTAGTCGTGTATAAGTGTGGTCGATATTTCAATATTTTATGATCTCGTTTAACTTGACGCAAAATTTTAAAAAAGAGAAAATATATAATTATCTCATTAGAAGACAGTTGAATTTTGCGGGGGTCCTATTACCCTCTCTGCTCGTATTCGAAATGAAATAAGTAACACATTCTAACCCTAACACATTTTGATACACTTTTTTTTAGATTCAAACAAGTCTATCTTTGATCATAAATTTTTCTTATATCTTTTAAATATTTTAAATTGTCAATTATTGTGACTTATAGTATTTTTTATGTAGTTTACAAATATATAAATTTCAATCAAAAAATTTGAAGATTCCATGTGCAAATTTTCGGTCAAACTTAAACTGTTTGACTCTCGAAAAATAAAAATTGTCACATAAATTAAGACAGATGGAGTATTACTTTCTCTGCTCTAATTTATATGACTCGTTTTTATTTTACACATTTTTATATTTAGTAATGATTTAACTGTAAAACATTCATTATATCCTTGATGAAATAACTTATATTTACATAAATTATCTATCACTTATTCAGACCACGAATTCTAAAAGAATTTCTTTCTTAAATTTCGTATAAACTTAAACTGCATCATATAAAATAGAATGGAGGGAGAAGAAGTAATATATATATATATATATATATATATATATATATATATATATATATATATATATATATATCA
>JAJONR010004237.1:0-63957 GCA_029582245.1 Solanum etuberosum
ATTTTTCTCAAAGAAAGAAAATCGAGCCCACTGAATGCACAGTGTCCCCTTAAGGAAATTATTACCCTCAAGTACCCGAGGTTAATGGAATATATCCTCCAAAGATAGAACGATCTTACTCACCGGTGTATCGGTACCTAAAACCACGGTGTCAGCGAACCACTCAACGGCAGTAAAGTACACTTAGAATACTAGATTTAGTAGTAGTAGAAGAAGTCAAGAAAATTTCGTTTTTAAAATGAGAGGAAATCCCTCAATTTATAGAAAACAAAGGGTAGTGTGAAAAGGTTCTTATTGTGCCTTACTAGAAATGTCACAACCCTTTGGAAAAGTCACAATCTTTCGAAAAGGTCACAACCTTTCGTAAAAGTCACAACTTTTCATAAAAGTCATAACTTTTCATAAAAGTCACAATTTTTCAATAAAAGTCGCAACTCTTCATAAAAGTCACAACTTTTCGTAAAAGTCGCAACTCTTCATTTTCCATTCAGACCATTTAAAACCCTGTGCGAAAGAAGAGTCAAAATTGGAAGAATTTTTTCTTACCTTTTGCTAACACTAACTCTGTAAGATAAATACTAGGAAGTTGTAGTTTGAGAGATGTTCCTTCCATAATTACCTGTATCTGTGTGGATATGGTTCGAGTGTCCTGTACAGTGACGTTCCACTTCCCTTTATTGCTATAAGCCTCGCCTGTTCCGCCCCACAAATTCCATTCTTTGTCCCCACTAATTGATGAGTCTTCAAAGTTGAGGCTCAACACTTTGCTATTGAAGTGAATGTGGGTGAACAAATCAAAGTGACGTGCGTACGATTCAATGTACTCAAGCACCATTTGTTGGTCAGGAAACACTTGGGTTACTGAATCGGGCCATGGAAAATCAGAAAACTGGTATATGGGTTTTGGTGTCTGCAGCTTAGTGCTCCCAATTGTCTTAGTCCAAACACCCCCAATGCTACTCTCCGACTCGAACACAATTGGATCAAATCCTTTGGAAATGCAGTATTTGCACGCTAAGAGCCCGCTGATTCCACCTCCAATTATTGCTATCACCTCCTTCTTTCTGCCCTCAAAATTTTCCATTGCTACTGCAACGCTGTCTCCTTTGTTTTTTTCTGTAATAATAATAATGATTGATAGTATACAGCTACAGAGCTTGTATTCCCCTCACCTCTATTTAATTAGTAATTAAATATGAGATTATTTGATTTCTTTATAATTAAATGACGGCCTAATAATGCATATTATGAAGATAAATAGTCCCAGAGTAGGTCTAAAATAGTCCTTTAACTATACACTTCACGAATTTAGTCCTTTAACTATTCAAAAACTTATCAGTTTTGGTCCCTTAACTATACACTTATCGGTTTTAGTCATTTAAATATTCAAAAACTTATCAAGTTTGGTCTTTGTCCATTTTTTAAATACAAATAGCTTAAGTTTATATTAACGGAACTCTTCGTAAAATTAAATCTTTAAACAATTTTTAAGTTGTTTCTCTACCCCGCTCTTTTTTCTTCAAATTACTCTTATATAAGGACAATAACCTCAACGATTCAAAATAAAATTAATGAGGAAAGAAGATATAAATCCTAATTTTATTCAATGGAGTATAAAATTAAACATATAATTGTTGTTAATGACTTGAATCCGCACTTGAATATGCTAATCAATGCGGATTTTTATTTACTTTACTCAAATTTCTTTACGTAAAATAAAATGAATAGAACAATAAAGTTGATCTATTTTTAAAAAAATTACAAATCTACCCTTTTATAAATTTCAATTTCTGCAAAAATTAAACAAATTTCGTTCAATGAAGTCGTTGGAGTACAAACTTTGTTCTTTCCTCGTGAATTTTATTTTAAATCGTTGAGGTTAAGGTTTTTTGCATAAGGTCAATTTGAAGAAAAAGTAACGGAGAGAGAGAGAAACAATAGAAAAAATGGCTAAAGGATTTAATTTCTCGAGGCATGAATTCCGTTAATTAAATCTAAGTTATTTGTATAAGAAAATGGACAGAGACCAAACTTGATAAGTTTTTAAATACTTAAAGGGTTAAAATCGAGAAATGTACAGTTAAATGACTAAAATTGATAAATGTATAGTTTATGGACCAAATTTGATAAGTTTTTGAATAGATCTGATAAGTGTATAATTAAGTGACCATTTTAGACTTACTCATATAGTTATGGCATTTTCTCATATTATTATGAACTACGCATTACAATATATTTTCTATATTGTTAACTAGTACTAGTATATTAATGTATGTGTATTACAATCTCTTCCTATCGCAATATCACCTAACGTTATTATTAAATGATTGTGGGAGGTTAACATGGTAGAGTAGGTTCCAATTTGCCACCAAATTTCTAAATTAATAATCTGGAGTGGTTGGTTACTTCATTACTTAACGTGGTTCATGTCAACTTCTGTTTACATCTCTCCGTGTGCAAGTTGATTGATTTTTTATTTCGGTAGAATGAAATATCAGTAAAACTCAAAATCATAGAGTCGCATCTGAGAAGATTATGTTTGTAAAAAGGTAACATATTACTGATTGGTATGGTTTTATTGATATGTCTCAACCCCAAGCCCAGACGAGCTGGAAAATAATTTGACTTTATACTAACTGCAAATATGGAGATAAAAAGATTTAACCCATGATATCAGACAGTAAATAAAATACGATAGAGGTTGGCTCACAAATTACTGCCTGCTGAGGAGTGCGGATGGGGAAAAGATGGAGTGGTGTTTTGAGGATAGATATTATTTCCTTCCCACTAGAATACTCCCAACTTATTACTTATAATGCAGAAAACTCGAAATGCATTTTTTTTCCTTCCCCATGAAAATCATTTCCTACGCACCGTGTCATAAACTAGTGCAAAGAAGCAGCTACTAATAATGAAAAAATATTATCGCCCTCATTAAGTAATTGAATGCATTTTACTATGAAAAGTAGCCTGTCAAAACAAACTGCTTTCTTTTGTTCACCCAAAACAAAATTGCGATTAAACAGAAAGCAGGCATCCATTCTGTAATGGGGTCATATTGCAGGCTAGTCACCTGTTCCTCGGCACATGTGGCTCTTCCAGAATACTGATTTTGAAAAGCCAGCAGTGCATGCATATTTAAGTTTTGAAGTCAAGCTGTGCCAATCATCCAGCTTTACAAAGAAAAGAATAAAACATGCTTTTACTGCAAGTGTGTCTAAGCAAATAAGATAGACAATAACAGGAACAAGAAAAGCTACTTAAACTACCACAAAACTGTAGGAAATAAAAAATACAAAGAAACCACCTTGGACAGTGACGGGTGGTATGCAAACAGTTCCAAGTACATCAACTAAAGAACAACGGTTATAAACCAACTCCACAGAAGTTTGAACTTATATATGAGTTCTATATTTTAACTATCACTATGCATCAGGGTCAAATATCACAATGTAGGAGCGCTATAAAGAATAGGGTCAACAAACTCTTCTTCGAGAACTCAACATACTATTACGTGAAAGTGTGTGATTTGCTCAACTAGCCTGATTAAGTGCACAGAGTCAATACTGAACAACAAAGGGTTTCCTTTAGGGATTGTACACAAATCGCAACTGCATTAATGGGCTGGTGTTGCGACACTAGTTCCCAATCCCATCTTCTGCCCCAGCAGTGCAAGCTGCTCGATGAACTCACCTCCTGTAAGAATTTCTGTCGTCCCATATATAACATGCTTAACTGGCTGTTGACGATTGGCTAGCTCTTGCAAGCTTCCATACTCCACATAGTTACCACCACCTATCATAAAGACAATAGCTTCTTTAAATGGTCCTTTCAGATGACTGCTGCTCATCCCGGAGCTTGATTTGGGTGCACGAGGATCAAAAATAATATAAGAATCAATTTCTGGATTGGGTTTCCCCTCCATTAATGCTTCTACTGTTCTTGACAAAGCCAACTGATGATCACTGGATAATAGATTTTTGACACCTGCAGTTACAGCACTGATTGACTGCCCATAGAGCTTTTCAGCCCAATCAACAATGTTGCTCCTACTCGCAGAATTTGCTGATGCTAAAGAGACATTCAATGATTTTATCTTCTTTACATACTGAAATGCTGTGGTATCAACCTCAGACTCCCTAAGTGCTGTTTCAATCATTTCAACTTCTGATTGAGGTAAGCTTTCAGTCGAGATAAGATACATGATAGCAAACCGCAGCTTATCCACCTTAGTCCCTTTTCCCTTGAGAGCTCCGATGAGCTCACTGCGATCAATGAGACCTCTTACCATCATATCATTCTCCTTTTTGGCATACGAATCAAGGGACCTCTCCTTGATCTCACCTAACAATGCTGTAGCAATATTGGTGTGCTTATCAATGACTTGTTTTCTCTCTGTCAACTCAGGCAGGGAATTTACTGCATTCATCAAATGTTTGGTATTGCCAACCAAGTCTGTCCCGTCAAACTCAGCCCCTGAGTTCCCACCAGTTCGTTTATTTACCTCCTCCACATCCTTCTTATACTTGTTCAACTGAGCTTCTATCTCCACAGCAACCTCTGGAAACTCCAACGACCAATTTGCCACCCAGAATGGATCAGATCTGTCCAACTCAAATGATTTCATCCCACCTTTCTCTCCCTGCACACTCAACCTGTTCAATCTCAAACCAAGCACATCATGAACAAGTGGTCTATACCTAAAATCATGTTGTATAGCTACTGACAACTCAAAGTTTCTATCGAATAAACACAAAATTGGCCTCTGAAATGAGCTTGTGAAATTCCCAGCCTCAGAGAATAAATTGTTTTTAGCTAACAGATGGTCTCTCAAACGCTGATCCAACAGGGATGCCACCATCTCAGCAGGCCCACCACGGGGACACCTGATGATAGGGACAACAGCCAGAGTAGCCAACACACAAAATAAGCCATTGACAATCTTTTCAATGATCTCGTCAATGTCTTTATCCCCAGCAGAGGGATCATTCAGTTGAAGATAACAGTTCTTGTAGGCAAGCGAGAACAAATTATCCTCAAGCGTGACAAACTCCAAGTACTGATCATGCACTTTTGAGATCCTTTCAATCGAGTCAGAATTAATCGTGCCTGGAGCAGAAACAAGTCATGTAGTAGTTAATATTTCGAATATCCACCCAGCACCACCCAGAAAATTGCATTAACTATTAATTGTTTCAAGTTCAAATCAATCAATTGTCATCTCTACATAGATCTAAGCACCCCTTTATGCAGTGGGATAAAAAATTGTCTTTTTTTTAAAATGGATTGAAGTAGTAGAACATTTTAGCCCTTACTCCCTCCGAGGAAAAATTGGACAAGCTAGGGCGAGTAAAACAGTATTCAATATTGCTCATCCCTCTATTTGGGTACATTTCATTCCAGTATCAGCTATCATTTCAACCATAAAGTTTTGACACACAAAAAAAATGAAAATAGTGATGAAAGGAGAAGGCATATACTGCACCTGAAGCGAGATCTTCGAGCAAGGGCCTGGGAATAGAAGAGGAGAAGTTCAAATGGAAGGAATCGTAAAGAGACTTGGAGGCATCAGCAACGATACGCTGTACATTAAGATGGGTGGGTTGGACGAAGTAGACAGCAGGAACATCATGGACGGGTTTGCGATCCTTGTCGATAAGGAAGTAGAGGGTAACGCCGTGTTTACGGAGGTCCTTGACATGAATCAAAGGGGATAAAATGTCTTGGCAGAATCGATCGTAAATCAGGATCTTGTATACCTCCTCATTGGCAGTGGCACCGGCGTTCACCGGCTGGTTCAGATTTAACATCCGCGTAATACACTCTGCAATTCAACAAATTATTAGAAGATTCCTTCATAAAGTATAAGTGCAGAGATAGATCTACAGAGAAAGAGAATTACCAGTTTGCTTTTGACGAAGATTTAGCGCCATTGTTGTCACAATTACTCCTTAGGAGGAAATGGGGGGGTTTGTAGAGGACTGATGAGATCTCATATCTTGTTCCTTGCGCCTAACATAATTTTCGCGGGTCACCACAACCGAAAAATGATTGGCCCGGATCCGTTTACCTGATTAGGTTGTTCATTGTGCATAGTTTATTGTACATTGAGAGAAGAGAACGACGTCGTGGTGATGGCTTATTATAAGTTAGTAAAGTATATACAACTACCGCTCCGTATAGTAGGCATGCTAGGTTGTGAAGAATGGCGGGGGAAGGTGGCGTTACGTTTGTGCAGAACAAATATTGGGTGGTGAGGCACGGCAAAAGCATTCCCAATGAAATGGGTCTCGTCGTTTCCTCCATGGTTTAATTCCTCATTCCTTCTTTTCTCTTAATATAATACATCATTTCGTTTTTCATATAAATATGCATTGTACACATATCTCGCTCCACACCACTAATTACTATTTCCCGGGTCACCACAACCGAAAAATGATTGGCCCGGATCCGTTTACCTGATTAGGTTGTTCATTGTGCATAGTTTATTGTACATTGAGAGAAGAGAACGACGTCGTGGTGATGGCTTATTATAAGTTAGTAAAGTATATATAACTACCGCTCCGTATAGTAGGCAGGCTAGGTTGTGAAGAATGGCGGGGGAAGGTGGCGTTACGTTTGTGCAGAACAAATATTGGGTGGTGAGGCACGGCAAAAGCATTCCCAATGAAATGGGTCTCGTCGTTTCCTCCATGGTTTAATTCCTCATTCCTTCTTTTCTCTTAATATAATACATCATTTCGTTTTTCATATAAATATGCATTGTACACATATCTCGCTCCACACCACTAATCACTATTTCCCGGGTCACCACAACCGAAAAATGATTGGCCCGGATCCGTTTACCTGATTAGGTTGTTTATTGTGCATAGTTTATTGTACATTGAGAGAAGAGAACGACGTCGTGGTGATGGCTTATTATAAGTTAGTAAAGTATATATAACTACTGCTCCGTATAGTAGGCAGGCTAGGTTGTGAAGAATGGCGGGGGAAGGTGGCGTTACGTTTGTGCAGAACAAATATTGGGTGGTGAGGCACGGCAAAAGCATTCCCAATGAAATGGGTCTCGTCGTTTCCTCCATGGTTTAATTCCTCATTCCTTCTTTTCTCTTAATATAATACATCATTTCGTTTTTCATATAAATATGCATTGTACACATATCTCGCTCCACACCACTAATCACTATGTCCCGGGTCACCACAACCGGAAAATGATTGGCCCGGATCCGTTTACCTGATTAGGTTGTTCATTGTGCATAGTTTATTGTACATTGAGAGAAGAGAACGACGTCGTGGTGATAGCTTATTATAAGTTAGTAAAGTATATAAAACTACCGCTCCGTATAGTAGGCAGGCTAGGTTGTGAAGAATGGCGGGGGAAGGTGGCGTTACGTTTGTGCAGAACAAATATTGGGTGGTGAGGCACGGCAAAAGCATTCCCAATGAAATGGGTCTCGTCATTTCCTCCATGATTTAATTCCTCATTCCTTCTTTTCTCTTAATATAATACATCATTTCGTTTTTCATATAAATATGCATTGTACACATATCTCGCTCCACACCACTAATCACTATGTCCGACTGACTCCCATTTCCCCTAACAACCGGTAACTGTGCTGTAAATCAACCTCATCTCTAACACAGTTCCACTACCCAATCAGCCCAATTCCCCATGGCTGATGTCACTACACTTTCATAGAAACACTTGCTCTACGTAATTCACCCAACAACATAGCAAGTGAGATCCAGACTGTTTTCTATACAACTTCGACTCAAACCCCACCATCATTTAATACAGCCGTGTTTACGGAGGTCCTTGACATGAATCAAAGGGGATAAAATGTCTTGGCAGAATCGATCGTAAATCAGGATCTTGTATACCTCCTCATTGGCAGTGGCACCGGCGTTCACCGGCTGGTTCAGATTTAACATCCGCGTAATACACTCTGCAATTCAACAAATTATTAGAAGATTCCTTCATAAAGTATAAGTGCAGAGATAGATCTACAGAGAAAGAGAATTACCAGTTTGCTTTTGACGAAGATTTAGCGCCATTGTTGTCACAATTACTCCTTAGGAGGAAATGGTGGGGTTTGTAGAGGACTGATGAGATCTCATAGCTTGTTCCTTGCGCCTAACATAATTTTTCCGGGTCACCACAACCGAAAAATGATTGGCCCGGATCCGTTTACCTGATTAGGTTGTTCATTGTGCATAGTTTATTGTACATTGAGAGAAGAGAACGACGTCGTGGTGATGGCTTATTATAAGTTAGTAAAGTAAAGTATATATAACTACCGCTCCGTATAGTAGGCTAGGTTGTGAAGAATGGCGGGGGAAGGTGGCCTTACGTTTGTGCAGAACAGATATTGGGTGGTGAGGCACGGCAAAAGCATTCCCAATGAAATGGGTCTCGTCGTTTCCTCCATGGTTTAATTCCTCTTTTCCTTCTTTTCTCTTAATATAATACAACATTTCGTTTTTCATATAAATATGCATTGTACACATATCTCGCTCCACACCACTAATCACTATGTCCGACTGACTCCCATTTCCCCTAACAACCGGTAACTGTGCTGTAAATCAACCTCATCTCTAACACAGTTCCACTATCCAATCAGCCCAATGCCCCATGGCTGATGTCACTACACTTTCATAGAAACACTTGCTCTACGTAATTCACCCAACAACATAGCAAGTGAGATCCAGACTGTTTTCTATACAACTTCGACTCAAATAAACATTATCAAAAATCTGTTGCCTACTTCACAACTTTCAGCCTTCGCTCTAGAATGTGATTGAATAGCAGCATGATAGACACTATCAGGACATACTTATACATTTGTATGTTTGTATCTCACTATACTGGCCTTAAAGAACATACATTAAGTTCACCTTCTCATTGTTCAGAGATTTGAAGCTCAGCTTGATAGATGGAAGCTTCTTTTTCAAAATTGAATACTTCCTTTACCTATCATAAAGGAAGCTTAATCTTCTTGATAAGTTACCTGTTTGTTGACTACACATTCTAGAGAGATATAGTAAGTATGATAAGCTAATACTTCCTATTTCCTATGTTACTTGACCCACTTTTCTTCCAGTTTACTGGACTCACTCTTCTTTTTGTTCTAAAATTACCTTTTATGTTATCTTTCAATATGATGTACTAGGTCTGGCATCTCTTCCGCAATCTTCCCCACTTTGCATACATCTAACTAGAACTCCATATGTACTTCATAAGAAGTCCCACTTAAGAACAAATATAAACATTCTTCTATGTGTACCACAGTTTAATCTGGTAATATTAGTATTAACAGATGGTTTACCTAGAAGAGGAAATGCTCTAAAATAGGATATCATTGAAGTCTGCATTTCTTCTTCTAGGAAAACTAGCTAGCTGTAAGAGAATCTAATCCTTGGGGAGGTTTCAGAGTTGGCTGAAATTATTCTTTCCCTTGTTAAATCTAAATTACTGAAAGGAGCTGAGACCTTTACAGGAAAATGGAAAACTTGAACAATATAAGTTGACTCCCGAAGGAATCAAACAAGCAAAATTGGCTGGAGAGTCATTCCTAAAGGTTGGTATTCATATTGAACTCAGCTTTTTGTTTCCCGACGTGGTCCTTGGCAGACAATTCATGGTTCAGATATTCCACCTATCTGATGTGTGGAGTTAAATAAACCATAATTGTCGTCGACTATTTCTTTCAGTCTTTCAGAAGTTATCTATTAACATTTGACTATATATGGTATTGTATGTCCTGGAATCCTATGACAAGTCTCTTTTTTACGGAACCTGCCAATGTAACTTCTTGGGATTTGAATGCCTCTATAGTAAGAAGCTTTGATGCAGATCCATGTCAATTGTTCTTTTATGAGAACTATCATTTTGATGTCTTGGTTTTTAAGTTAGCAAAGCTTCCTCATCCAAGATAGTTAGCAGGAGATGATGACAGTATTGTTAGGAATATATGAGAAAAATATTATTGAATTGTTTATCTACATTGTTACGCAAAGACCCTATTTATAGACACTACAATACAATCCTTTACCAAGTAAGATACTTGTTGAAGTATGAAGATATTTGAAGTATGCAGCAATGAGTAACAAGAATGTATCTAGTCCATCAAAGAGTCCAGATTCAATATAACAATGTACTTAGTTCATAAAAGAGTCTAGATTCATAAATGAGTTAGTTACAGTTAGTTATATTAGTACTGTTACATTGAGTCATTCAGTCTGTGCAGAGTATTTGTTAGTAGTGGATCAGGAAGATATTTTCAGTAGTATTAAGAGATGAGAAATGCTATAAATTGATGGTTGATTGTAAAGATCTAGAAGAAGATAATTCCCTTTCTAATGAATTCATACTTTTCTCTCTAAATCTCAATCTGCAAAAGATCTATAGATGCTTCTTTTGAGTTCCTTAGTCTAGTTTTCACATGGTATCAGAGCTTCGTTGCTAAAGCTCGATAATGGCAGCTATTAAGATCGATCAAAACGATCCTCTTTATATTGGTCCATCGGATGGCTCTGGTGCAGCTCTAATCCCAATCAAGTTGATTGGATCTGAAAATTATGGAATTTGGAGCAGGTCGATGAGAATTGCTCTGTTAGGAAAGAGGAAGTATGGCTTTGTGACAGGTGCGTGTAGCAGATCAATTTACAGAGATGAACTTCATGAACAGTGGGAGACTTGTAATGCCATTGTTTTGTCGTGGCTGATGAGTACTGTCAGTGAAGAGCTGCTGAGTGGAATTGTTTATGCTACGAGTGCATTTGCAGTATGGGAGGACTTGAAGGAGAGATTTGACAAGGTGAATCGAATGCGAATCTACCAATTACACAGTGAGATCAATTCGCTTGTGCAAGGAACTGATTCTGTTTCACTATACTTTACTAAGCTGAAAAATTTATGGGGAGAGTATGATGTTGTAGTGCCAGCACCAAGTTGTGTTTGTCCTAAGTCGAAGGATTATGTAGATCACTTGTATGAGATGAGATTAATTCAGTTTTTGAGTGACTTAAACGATTCTTATGATCAAGCCCGTAGACAAATCCTTTTGAAAGGTGTTACTCCTTCTTTAAACCAAGCCTATGCTATGATAATTGAGGATGAAATCCAGCACTTAGCTCCTGTCGTGAATGTTGTTGACAAATCTGATCCAATGGCTATGCACATTAATAAACCTCAAGGATATAATCATGGAAACACTAACTACAAAGGGAGGAGGTGTGATTATTGTCATTTTACTGGACACACTAAAGAGAATTGCTATAAGTTAGTTGGTTATCCCCCAGACTGGAAGAACAGGAAGAGAACAGGTTACAATGCTGGTACTTTAAGGGGATCATCTGGAGGGTACAATCAGGGATATGGATCTCCTAGTGGATTTGGAAGCCAGTCAAACAACAATATTCAATACTCAGCAAATCACATCTCTAAGGACCACTTGGATCAGACTAAGATAGCTTCAACCAGTCATGAAGTTAACAATGCATTTGTAGCCAAAGGACACAGCTTCACAGATGGAGAATACAATCAAATCCTGAATTTGCTGAACAAGGAAACAAAGGAGCTGAATCAAACCAACATGACAGGTATGGCCACTTGTTTATTATCCAATGTTTGTTCACAAAGCTGGATAGTAGACTCTGGTGCATCCCATCATGTAGTTGCAGATAGTTGTTTGTTGACAAAGAAGAGAAACTTGATCAATTCCAAGGGAGACAAGGTTCATCTTCCTACAGGAGATAGGGTTGATATATCACACATTGGAGAGGCTAATGTATTTGAGAATGAATCTGTGAAGGATGTGCTGCATGTTCCAGATTTCAAGTTTAACTTGTTGTCTGTTTCAAAGATCACCAAAGAACTGTCCTGTTTTGTTTCTTTTTATCCTGATTTCTGTGTGTTTCAGGATCTTTACAATGGCACGGTGAAGGGGATTGGTAAGGAAGAAGAGGTTTATACACTTTCAAAACTGAATCACAAACAAAGAAAAAAAAGAGAACACAAGATCATCATGTGGTGGCTGCAGGAGTATCACTGCATGACTGCAATCTTTGGCACAAAAGGCTTGGACATTCCTCTCTTCTTGTCATGAAAAATCTAGATATCTTGGTTAATAATAAAGACTTAGTATCTTTGAGTACTTGCCCAGTTTGCCCAATTGCTAAACAAACGAGGCTTTGTTTTCCTAGTAGTATTTCTAGATCTTCTATGCTGTTTGATGTTGTACATATGGACCTATGGGGTCCATATAAGACTCCAACTTTTGATAAGAAGTACTATTTCTTAACTGTTGTTGATGACTACAGTAGATACACTTGGATCCATTTATTACAACTTAAGTCTGAATCCATTGTGGCCATTAAAAATTACTTGATAATGGTTAAAACTCAGTTTGGTGCATCTGTCAAAACAGTGAGATCAGACAATGGAGCTGAGTTTTAAAATTCTCAATGTCATGAGTTGCTTTTGTCCCTAGGAATCCTTCATCAGAGTAGTTGTCCTCACACACCACAGCAAAATAGTGTAGTGGAGAGGAAACATAGACAAATTCTGAATATAGCCAGGGCTATCAGGTTTCAGTCTCATATGCCCATCAGATATTGGGGACTTTGTGTCAAGGCAGCAGTGTATTTAATGAACAGGTTGCCTTCCACAACTATTGCTGGGAAAAGTCCCTATGAACTACTATTTTCCAAATCTCCCACACTGAGTCATCTAAGAGTAAAATAGGTTGTCTTTGCTATGCCTCAACTGTTCCTAAGGGTGACAAATTCACAGAAAGAGAAAAGATATTTGTTAATGGACATTCAGACTAAAAGGTTATTTGTAAATAGAGATGTTACTTTCCAGGAACATGTATTCCCCTTTGATCCATCCAAAATCAAAGAGCCATCCACTGAAGCCATGTCTCATCCTATAGGAGTCCATGATAACTTCCTTTATGAATATAGTGATGACAATCAAGAGATACCAGCTGCAATATTTCAAGAACCACCTATTGAGTTGCCATCAGATACACTTTTATGTTCCCAGGATGAAGATACTCCAGCTACAATATCACAGCTCATTGAGCCTGTTGTTGAAGTACCACCTATATCTAATTCTCCACCAGCTGAAGTTATATTAAGGAAGACCAGTAGAGTCACCAGGCAGCCAATATGGATGAAAGATTATGCAGCTCCCAAGAGAGGTCAAAACTGCAGGTATCCCCTGGCAAATCATCTTTCCTACAACAATATGTCACCACATTATCATAGTTATTTGGCTAAGTTCTTTGCATTGGTGGAACCATCAACATTCAAGCAAGCTAGTGAGGATAAGAGGTGGATTCAAGCCATGGAATTAGAGATTAAAGCCTTAGAGGAAAACAAAACTTGGGTGGTAGTTGACTTACCACATGGAAAGAATGCAGTTGGCTCAAAATGGGTATACAAGATCAAGTATAAGGCTAATGGAGAGGTGGAAAGATTTAAGGGTAGATTAGTAGCCAAAAGTTATAGTCAACTAGAGGGGTTGGACTATCATGACACCTTCTCCCCTGTTGCAAAAATGGTTACTGTTAGAAGTGTCATTGATTTGGCTGTGTCAAGGGGTTGGTGTTTGTATCAAATGGATGTGTATAATGCCTTTTTACAAGGAGATCTGGATGAGGAAGTCTATATGAAAATGCCAGAGGGTTTTGGGAAACAAGGAACACAACAGGTCTGCACGTTACTGAAGTCATTATATGGACTCAAGCAGGCCTCTAGGCAATGGAATATCAAACTTACCTCTGCCTTACTGACAGCAAGCTTTACTCAGAGTACTTTTGATTATTCCTTGTTCACACTAAAAAGGAAAGAAGAGATGGTTGTTATCTTAGTTTATGTAGATAATTAACTCATCACTGGAAACAGTGAATCATTGATCAAAGAGGCAAAGGAGATACTACACCAGAAGTTCAAATTGAAGGACTTGGGGGAACTCAGATATATCTTCTGGGAATTGAGGTAGTAAAATCCAAAGCTGGAGTTGTTTTGAATCAAAGAAAGTATATACTGGAACTAATATCTGATACAGGTTTAAGTGGGGCAAAACCTGCAGTCACTCCACTAGAATCAAACTTAAAGTTAACCTCTCTAGAATATGATCAGGCTACTGGACTGCATGGGGAGGATGGTTTGACAGACATTACTTCCTATTAGAAATTAGTGGGAAAATTGATGTATGCTACAATCACAAGGCCTGATATTTGTTATGCAGTCCAGACACTAAGCCAATTTATGCAACATCCTAAGAAGTCTCACTGGGAAGCAGCTACAAGGGTAGTCAGGTATCTGAAGGGGACTATTGGACAAGGTGTTTGGTTAAAGTAACAGCCCTCCACCACCTGGACATGTTGGTGTGACTCAGACTGGGCTGCATGCCCCAACACCAGAAGATCTGTTACAGGATATGTGGTAAAGTTTGGGGATTCCCTGGTGTCCTGGAATTCCAAGAAACAACACACTGTATCTAGAAGCTCAGCTGAAGCTGAGTACAGAAGCATGGCTTCAGCTGTAGCAGAGGTGACTTGGTTGCTTGGTTTATTCAAAGAATTGAATGTGCCTATTCAAATGCCTGTTACTGTGTTCAGTGACAGTAAATTTGTCATTCAATTGGCAGCAAATCCTGTATTCCATGAAAGAACTAAGCATATTGAAATTGATTGCCACTTTATTAGAGACAAATTCAAGACAGGCCTGATCCTACCATCATATGTACCTACTCAACACCAACTAGCTGATCTACTCACTAAAGGATTAGGACAAGTCCAACATCAACATTTGTTAAGCAAGCTGGGAGTGCTTAATGTTTTGCACCCTTCAGCTTGAGGGGGAGTGTTGAAGTATGAAGATATTTGAAGTATGCAGCAATGAGTAACAAGATTGTATCTAGTCCACCAAAGTGTCCAGATTCAATATAACAATGTACTTAGTTCATAAAAGAGTCTAGATTCATAAATGAGTTAGTTATAGTTAGTTATATTAGTACTGTTACATTGAGTCATTCAGTCTGTGCAGAGTATTTGTTAGTAGTGGATCAGGAAGATATTTTCAGTAGTATTAAGAGATGAGAAATACTATAAATTGATGGTTGATTGTAAAGATCCAGAAGAAGATGATTCCCTTTCTAAAGAATTCATTTTTTTCTCTCTAAATCTCAATCTGCAAAAGATCTATAGATGCTTCTTTTGAGTTCCTTAGTCTAGTTTTCACAATACTATTTAGTATTCCTATTCCTATTCCTATTCTAAAGTAGGATTGTATATACATTTTCCTATTCTAACACTCCATGTGCTTAGTCTTTTCATGAAATACTGGATTTGATGCATAATGTCAGTCAATCTCAATGTGCTTGGTCTTCTCATAAAATACTGAATTTTATGCATAATGTCGATAAAACACAAAGTAATTTGAACTTCCCAAACCAAGCTTGTTAAGACTGTTTCAGACCATAGAGTGACTTACGTAATCGATATACCAGGCTACTAAAGTCCCCCTTAGCAACAAAATTAGGTGGTTGCTCCATTTAGACTTCTTCACTATGCAGGGGTCATCGAAAAGTGCTCAAAATCTAGTGTAAAGTATATGGAAATAGACGAGTCAATATTAAACAAAAAAGTGCAAAACTCTGGAACATACTCATACGCCGGAGTATTAGATTTGATGGCTAAAAGTGGTCACAATCTAAGAAATAACATTATATGAGTAGGGTCGAAATGAGGGCACGACCTAACTGGAAAATAAAAATTATATAGGAAAGGTCGGATTGACGGCACGACCCTATTGAAAAAGAGATCGGAATGATGGCACAACCCTACTGAAAAAGAGAAATTATATGGGTAGGGTCGGAATGATGGCACGATCTTACTAGAAAATAGAAATTATATGGATAGGGTTGGAATGATGGCACAACCCAACACAAATAAGAAAGTAGTCGCCAAAAAGAATGGTGCTATGCAAATCAGAAATGAAAAAGTAGTCACCGGAAAGATGGCACGGTGAGATATGAGAAAGTAGTCACTAGAATGATGCACGGTGCTACACAAATCAGATATGAAAAAAATAGTCCAAAATGCACAGTACTATGCAAATTAAATATGAGAAAGTAGTCACCGGAAAGATGCACGGTGCTACACAAATTAGTTATGAGAAAATAATCACCGAAAAGATACACAGTGACTCAACTTTTGCTAACATAATCATTGGCCATTTGGGCGGCATATATGGGTAATAGCCGCCTGCCGGCAGCGGAAGCTCTTTGATTCTCTACCAAGATCGTAGAGGCTCTGATACAATGTGAGAAAAATATTATTGAATTGTCTATACACTACAGTACAATCTTTACCTATTCCTATTCTAACAAGTATAAACTACTAAAAACTCAGATCACATTTGAACAGTCATTTCCTTTTCACTTCAGTGTCAATTGTGGATCAAGTTGGAGTAACTGTAGTGCTTGAAAGAAAACCTGCACATCACGGAGAAAGCAAACTAGTACACCGAGAGAGTGTTCATTGCTAATGAACGAATGAGTTCTATCTTCAGCGTAATGTGAATCTTACGCAGAAAAAACAAGGCCTAAGCAAAAACGTCTAAGTAGCACAGGGGGAAGAGAGAAGCGCTTTCTGAAAGGGCCATGCATGTGCTTCTATCCCCTTAAAATAATATCATGTGGAAGCTCAACTTTTTGTCAAAATCAATACTTTTTTCAGTTGCGAAATCATATTTCCTTGGAGGCTACTAGTGCCAGTAACAGAGTCTTCTGCTGATTAGCACCTTGATGTATATGTTTCCTGTTCTCTGCCCTTCATTTAGAGAAGGTAAAGAGAGACTACCCTATGGTTCCTGATTCAGAATAATTACGAATTTACGTATAGGTTATTCTCTTTGGGCCAAAAAGGGTTCTATCTCTTCTTTATAAGCTTAAGTTGTTGATGGTGTTTACAGGCAATATATTTTCTGATAACAGGTACTCAAAAAAGATAACATACCACTTGAAAATGTTCGAATTTGCTACTCTCCCTTCTCGAGAACCACTCATACAGCACAAGTGGTTGCATTAGTTCTAGATATTTCTTTTGAAGGACCACAGTGCATGGTAAGCCTATCTACCCATCACCTAGGACATATAGGCCGTCTTGTATCCTCCTTTTTTGTACTTTATTAATTTATTTGGTTGCTAGGTTGTATATAAGTGATCTTTAGCTTATCAAAAGAACAAAAAAAGTCGTGTTTAAGTTTTATCATAGTACTTGTTTCCAGACATTCTTAAAATGATCAATTTATGAAGCTCTCTCAGATCACAATTATTGGAACATACATGACATGAATTGAGGTCATAAGCAGCAAGGATCTATAGAAACAAGTAAAAGGGTTTTATTACTTCACAGGCTGAAATCTAGTTTTTCTCTATTGATATAAGTCATTCACTTGAGATATGGTCATTTAAATGAACTGTTTGGGCTATTTCTCTTTTTTCACCCTATATCATTGCTTCCTTAAATGGAGTATCTCTAAATTTATATGGTTAAGCTGAACTGCTATGTACTTTTTCTTCTGAAGATGAATTTGATTTAGCTGTTATAAACTTTTCATGTTTTATGTCATTCTTTGCCTGATTGACTCGAGCCAATCACCAATAAGCTTACAAAGGTTTTTTAGTATTATGTAAGGATTCTTTGGGGTTCCATGTCCTTTTTCTCCCTGTCTTTTCTGTCTTGATGTGATGTTTCTGAGCTAGAACAATCGATTGATTGGTGTGTTATGATTTTGGTTTTAAGCCGAGTAGATTCTGTTGATAAGCTCTGAGTTAAGATAATTTGTTATAACAGGTTCTAGATGATCTTCGGGAGCGCTTCTTTGGTCCTTCTTATGAACTTAAGTCTCATGATAAAGTAAGTTGTTTGTCTTCTGCATTTCAAAATCAAGTGGATGTAGCACAATCTTAAGCACCTTCAACTTGGCTTGTGGCTCTTGAATTGATTAATTATTTCTGATTTCAGTATCCAGATATATGGGCTCTAGATGAGAAGGATCCATTCATGCAGCCTGAAGGTGGAGAAAGTGTTGCAGATGTTGTGTCTAGACTCACGAATGCATTGATTAACATGGAGTCACAATTTCGAGGGTATTTATTATGCTTTTACCTCCAAAATTTATCATGTCAAGTAGGAGTATTTTAGTGTAAAGGAAGTCGCTATGTAAAGTGATAATGGGGTTTACTTATTCATTTTTACATAGTTAAGCTTTTAATTGTATTGTCATTATATCTGATGGACATATAAATTATAATTGTGATTTGGACACTTCAATTGCAGATGCACAGTATTGGTGGTCAGCCATGGTGACCCTCTGCAAATTTTCCAGACAATTCTGAATGCAGCTAAGGATAACAATGGATCCTGTGAAAATGACTTGGCCTCAAGAATACAGGCAGTCAAAATCCCTTCCGTTCTGTCACAGCACCGGAAGTTTGCTCTACAAACAGGAGAGTTGCGTTCAGTAGTTTAATCCACAGCTTGAACTGCACATTCTGAAACATTCTTTCAGCTCATGCTGTTATTCTTCTGTATACGATCTGAATCGCCCCTTACTGGTTTATCTCTCTAGGGAGAATAATTTGGTCTTACAAACAATATTAAAAGAAAAATAATAGTAGTATTCAATTTGCCATCTCCTTTGTCAGGGGAGGTAAGTTGCTGTACTTGATTGAGTACATTCCTAATAATTGGAGAGCTTTAATATGCTTCCGGAATTATTTTTTCCTGATCTCCTTACCAAAGAGTCCTCAGTCAATGTGACGGGAAATTTATATATTTAGCCTCATAGTTCTCTGCTTCCCTATGTATCATGAACTAGGAAAGAAATGAGAGATTTTTTTAAAGTTCTTCTTTCAAGATGGATCTTCCCACTCTCGTGTAAAGGTTAGGGAAGCTAAGATGGAGATGATGCTAACGTTCAGGTTATTGTTAAGTGATCCTTGAAGTAAAAGGCTTTTTGTGTCCAGAATAACAATGGTTAGGCGATTAACTTACTTTGTATATAGTGCTGCTGGAATTTGTCTACTTGAAATGCCATTTTTTGCTACCAAAGAATCACTTGATACTAATGTTTGTGGTATTGACTCTATAATTATATTAACAACGTGAAATAACAAGAGATGTATCAACAGTACATGTATTAGATTACAAGGCGGTATGTAATTTGCTAGTTAATCATATTTATTATGTTTCATTCGCTTTTTAATACTAATCATTGATTCTATAATTATTATAAAAATAAAGGAGAACTGCCAGATTTCTTCATTATTTATCTCATATTATAGTATAACTTACTGAAAATTATTGTTTATTTAACGTTATTAAAATTTGATAATATCAACAAAGTAATAAAAATAAAAAGTTGAATAAAGCATTAATACAAGCAAATGAGTTCAGACCAGATTCAGGTTATAAGTGTGTACATCATATATCAATATTTTAATGTGACGAACTGAATGTCTAAACAAATACCAATAATTTAGTGATACTACATGCACTTTTTCATTCCTGATATAACTTGTACACACAACCAAATGACTCCTTAGTGCTCCAACCATACACCGCTAACGCCTCTTTTCAAATCATTGAATTTTACAAAGCATCTTACTCGATGCAATTGGAAACTGGATAGTGAGACAATGACCTCAGATTCGACAATTGGCAGCTGCGAATAAGAAATGAGGAAGAAAATAAAAGAAGTGCCATTAAAAAACGAGGCATGCTACATTGTATCATTAACATTAAGCAGAAAAATATCTGGCCTAAGAATGGATGAAAACCCCTGACACTGTAGGGAGAGATGCAAACAGATGGCTGTATCTTTAATTGAAAACTTATACTTTAATAATCTCACCCCATCATGAGAGGTGAGTGTTTAACATTTCCTACATTCCCATAGGAATCATTTCCTTTCTATTGTTTCTTCTCTTGGCACACTAACGGCGAAGGAGCATCATACATATCTGTCGAGGACAAGGATGATGAAATACTCCATTGGCATGTGAGACAATCCTATATTTTGGAAGGCCACCATATTGAACCACTATGGTCATTTGCATGAATATCACAACCTTCAACTAACTGGTGAGCCTTTTTCATGGTTTCAAGCAGATGGTACATTTACAACACACAAAAAATGGGAAGACTTCTGGCATAGCCAATCAGTGGGGCTTGTGGGTTCACCACTCAGATTGGATGAGTAAATGCTACCGAAAGCCACCTCTTCAAAAGAACCCTGAATGGGCTAATTGATAGAAGTCACCCCATCTCTACTACAGATAACAATTAATGGAATGCAAAATGAAAAGGAGGCATCACAAAGATTAGAAGATAGTGAAAGGTAGTGGGCCCTCTAAATACTCACTGCAGTAGATAAATTGATTAATATCAAGAGTCACTCGGCCTTGCTTGGTTGTGTCAAATGAATCAAAAAGGTTCCTGCAAAGATTGAGAAGATCATTAAAGATTTTTCTAAGAAATTCAACAGTGAACTAACATCTGAGAACAATTAAATTTGCAGCTCTACTGAATCACATTTTAGTCTCATCAAGAACTACAAATGTATTGAAATGAATGTCTTAACTCAAACACTAAATTGATGTGTTAACCAAGAATCCTTCTTAGTTGCAAGACAGATGACAGTGACTCAATGTGAAAGCGCCAGATATAAATCATGAGGCCCTCTCAACATATTGATCATGAATATTATAGATGCAAGAAGAGACAACCATTTCATGTAAATAAAGATCTACTCACCGTGCAGACTGTACAAAGATACAAAGAGATATGAAGTCATCAAGCCTGAATTTTCCATTCTTGTTCCTATCAAAACTCTGCACAATTTACCCAGAAAAGAATAATATCAGTTCAAACAAAGAGGACTAGAAAGAACTTCCACCCTCAGACCAATTGACATAGGTTGTTTCACGTAACATTCCACAGGCACGTCTTAGTTACAAGTTACAATATGTCATCCTGCGAGTAACCCTCCATCTGGAGTTCTGGACAGCCAAATGGGCTTGTCCCTGACCACATGGTAACAGAAAGGTGGAGTAATGAAGTTCATTAAGCTGTGTTCTTTTTTTAATCAGTAAAAGCAGAGAATCAAGCTATTTTTTACCATGAAATTCTATCATCCTGCTCTCATGAACCTCAAAAGAGAAAAACCATCTGCCAGACTGCCACAACCCATCACTTACCCACAACATAACCAACAGAATTAGCATTGCATATGAGTATGGTTTGCTAGCTATAGCAAGCCATTAACTAACACCTTTATCTTGTCTCTTTTTTTCTTTGTTAACGCGCTTATAGTACCACCAAGTCATTATAAATGTGAAAAGAGCCACACAATAAAAAAAGATAAAGATCCTTGGGCTTTAAAGAAAAAGTGGGAAGCGAAGGCATGTTCTATTTTACATTTCAATTTCTTATATTCATTACTGCTTTTCTTATATTCCATACTGCTAGTTTCGATCAAAATATAGTTTAAACCAAATACATGTCACTAGGAACTCAATGCCAAATCTTTTTCACATTTTATTTACAATTTTCTTCTTTTGTATGAATACAGTTTAAACAACTAAAACAAATGCACCAGAAGTAGTTGAATAAATCTAATGTTTTCTTCTTATATATGTCATTTGGTTGTTCGGTACTTTTGTTTACAATTTTTTCTTCTCTTCTATGAAAACGGTTTGAAACAACTAAAGTGAATAACAAAAAGGAACATTGAATAAGTCTAAATTTTTTTCTTCTTATATTTGTCATTTGGTTGTCGAAATTTGTTGTAAAACTAACAAATTCATTAGACCTTGTTTTGCCCAATGAAAAAAGGTGATGGGTTACAAGGCAAGTGTGCAATGGATAAAAGGAACATCCGTTTCAGTTTGATGGTGCTTTGAGAAAAAGATGCAACATATGTAGGCCTCAAAAGGAAGTACAATGCAGGAGTATATTTATGTACCCCACTTCACAAAGAATCTCATAATGAATTTTATAATAATTATAATACCTCGCAGACAGTGTATAATGCTGGAGAGTCGATGCAGAATCCAATTTTTATCAAGGCCTGCAAATTATGCAACATATTCATTGATAATTTATTGTCTACTGCAAATAGGCGGCTGTTAAAGGCCATTTGGCAGTCCAAGTGTTCCTTCTTCATTTGGCTAGTCAGAAGTTCTGAAATGTAATATAAGCAAATGCAAGAAAGCAGGAGTTTGAGATTAAGGAGTTTCTTGCCTCGTAAACATCATCTGGGACAAGGAATCCACGACCCCTAATTCAATGACCAAAATAATACAAGAATTAATTTCCTCAAAACATATTTTCCAACCAATGACATGAGAAGTACTCGAAAAGTACTAAATGATTCGCTTTACCAAGAAAAAGAAATTCACCTCTCCAAGTCTGAGAACACATGTTGCACCTACAAATGATAGATTGATGGTTCATAAAAATCAAACAATTGAAAATCTTTGAAGGAACGCATCTTATAAACACGTTTAATGAAGTATCTACAGTAAAATAAGAAAAAATGTCATTGAATTCATGCAGCACTAAGGTTTTCATTCTAGTGCTGCCAATATGAGGTAGTACAACTATTGTGAAATTCAGTGTATGAGAAGAACACCACAAAGCGACACCTCAAGTCACATGCAAATTGCATATAGAGAAGACCAATTAATGACTTAATGTATTTGAAGAAAAACTAGTATACAAAAATTTAACAAGAGAAGAAAGCTGACCTTCAGCAGAAACTTGTTAAGTTCAACAAACTCTGGGAAACAAAAATAAGATTAACAACAGTATGAGGTTCTCAACGGAACAATTAGTAAATATGAACTCAATTGCACCAAAATAAAGTAAAGAAGGGCATGAAGTAGATTGCACTGATGATCTAAACAATGCTTTGATAGCTCTCATGCCTAGCTTTTTGACTCTCCCAGTGTATATAAAAGTAAGAAAAAGGGAAGTCTATGTTAAGGTTAAGTTTAAGATCATATTATATATGCTCATTATGTTTTTTGTTATATCCTTTCTGGTTCATTTTCCTTGTTGAAGATGCACTTGCCTTTGTCTTTTTACTCTTAGAAAATTACTTCCAAACGACCGATTTTTTATAATGATGTCAGAGGGTTTTTGTCATGCCAAAAAGTGGATACAACTTTGATATGACAGTTACAAATAGAATAGAATTGACGGGCAAGTTAATGGATTAATTAGAGTGGAAAGATGAACCTCACCTTCAAAACTCATGGTTCCATTCTGATCAAAATCGCACATCCTGGGATGAAAATGACAGAGAATAAAATCAAAATGATTTGATTGTTATGGTCTTGATAATTTAATATACCTGATCATTTGCTGGACAACAGTGATGGGAAATTGTAAATTTCCAATTGCAAAAGCACTCTGAGACAGTAGATAGCGCATGGGAATAAGGACCAAATCGAGAGAGGAAGGAAGAAGGATTAAAGCAAAAAATAAAGACCTTGAGTTGGATTGCAGTGATGCTACCGATTTTGTCGGTGTCAACCCGCTCGAACCACTCTCTCAAAATCGCCGAGTTCTCCATCTTCTCTTCTACAATCGGACCCGTCAACACAATGTCTATTTATTTATTTTATTACTTGCCAACTTTTCTGAAATGTATTACTCTCCTAACTCCTAATTTCCAGCTTTAGGTTAGGCCTTGAAATCAAATACCTTTGGTTATAATTTTTACAATTAAGTTATTCTAAAAACATGAAATATAATTGAAACAAGTTTTTGGAAAAAAATGGAAAAATAAGTTCTTGAATGTTTTTTTAAATTTATTTTTCTTGGTTTTCATTATGTTTTGATTTTTTATTAGTACTATATATTATTCTTTAGCCTTGATAATTTATTTTCTTGTTGTTGTTTACTTGTTTATGTTTGATATATTTATCACTTGTTTTTATCTTGTTCATCCGAGTCGAAGGACTATCAAAAGCGATTAGGGATAAGGGTACATTTGAAATATTTCAGTTTTTTGAGTTTCATATCTAAACTATCGAGAGTGTAACCTTTCTACGTGAACTATCACCCAATAGTTAGTGAAACACACCTCGATTCGTTTTTTTATGATGTGTGTACTATAGTCTCTCTTTTATTTAAAAAAAATTCACACGGAAAAAAAATTTCATATGGCAAATCTAAACAAGTTAAAAATTAACGTGAAAGGTTGAAACTATCACCATATAAATTAATTTATTCCAATCATAACATTCATCATCTTCTTCTCCACCTTCTTAGTTGTGGTCTCATCTTTGTCATGACGTCGATATCTCTAGTTTGGAAGAGGCGAGTTTAGGATTTTAAAGAAATCAATTAAAAATATATTTAAAAAATAATGTGTCAACTAATTACTAATAGAGTCACTTTATATGTCAGGTGGATGAAAATTTATGGACAAACGCGCCTAGAAGCATTTCTTGACAAACATTTGGTCTATTCAATGCAAAGGTATGTTTTACAAACTATTAAGCGATAGTTGAGTTAGAAAACTTGCACTCTCAAAAGTTCATATATGAAACTCAATAATATAAGGATGGAGAGAGGGAATAGTTTAGATATACTTTTGTAACTCAAACAGTTATCCCATTTTTGACTTTAGAATTACAGATGGGTCCAAACGGGCCACAATCCGAATAGCCCACAAAAGAATTGGGTCGTAACGGGTTACAACAGCCGATAACCAATAACTCCCGTCTTTGCACGCACCAGACAGGCACGATCAACAATCTGAGGGCCATTGCTCCTCTCTCACTCTCACTCAATCAATCAAATCAATCTTCTTTCTCCTCATACTGGACCGGTTGTTTGTGCCCACAATTCCTCCCTCGTTGTGAAGAATTTGGAAGCATACACATATTAATGTAAGATTTCATTGCTTTTCTCATTTAGTCACGCAATTCAATTCTTTCGAATTGATGTTTTGATACTTGTGCATTTGTAGAGCGCATGATTGCTGTTTTATTTATTCATGGTATAAATCTTCTGCTGAGTTAGATTTTAGATATTCAAAACAATATTCTGCTGGTATAGGGATTGCATTATACCTACTATTGTGGACAAGGGGATTCTTTATTCATAATTTGGTTTCAAAATCTTAAAAGAAACGTGATTCCTTCAGTTTATTGATATTGTAATTCAAAGATGATTCCACTGTTCAGGAAAGACTACACTAATTCGTCATCCATCCTGACCTAACTCCCACCCCCAGAAAAGAAAAGAAAAAAACACTGGCCATTCTAAACTGCCCCATTCTTAATCCTAAAAGAATACAATGAGAGAAAGAGAGAGAACTACATCTATTAGCTTACAAATGTTAAAACTGTAGTTTACAAACTTCCTTAGCTGTATCAGATAACTTGGCTATTTTCTAAATGATTTTTTTGCAAGATGAATCATACTATTGCATCACTAATGCAATCACAAGTTCCAATTACCTTAGGTGAAATGATATGAAAAAGTAGTTCTTTGCTTATGTTCTCTACGGGATAAGATGAAGAGTACAGTACTACAAAAAACCAGAACCAAAAAGGAAACAAAATAGTGAAGGGAATTTAGCTACATAATTGGAATGCTAGGTTTCTTTCCATTTTAAGAATTATAAAACATGTTATTTTCCCGTTTAAAGGTCTTCATCTTTTCAAACTTTAGCTGAATATGTTTTGGGGATAAATTTATCAAAAGAATATTTTAGGGGATAAAATCTTATTTATTTTATCAATAGAATTAACTCACCAAATGCAAAATTGTTTACTTGGATTAATTGTCTTTCTCGTGGATTATACCATAATTTCTTGATCCAGTGGATAATGTAACTTAACTTTTGTGACCATCATTGCAACTCAGTAATTGGCGGTATTTCTTGCTATTGAGATCAGGCAGTAGGGCGTTTAAAAAAATGGAAAAGGACTTGGCACATTGAGAACTGCGTTTACAACATTTTAGATGTATTACTTGCAAAATTACTTCTCTAAACCATGTGGATTAAGTGGACAGATTCAAACCAACTTAGCAGAACTTATATTATTTATATCCGTTTTAGCAAAAAAAATCGTTGGATCCTCTTTCCATTTTTTGTTTTTGGTTGTTGAAAACCGCTGAACTAGAATATGTTCTCATGTGAGTTGCTGCTTCTCTTCAGAGCTGCAGATCATTTTCATTATGTATTGGAATGGAACCACTTTGAATGGAACATATTCTTCTCATGTCATGCTCCATCATCTTGATGTTGTGAGTCTATGAGGTGAGAGTAATATTCTCGACTCCGTCCTGGATGGTATACAGTTAGTCCATTTTATTCATATTTCATTATATTGACGTTTGCTTAGACATATAAATTCTTGACATGCAAATGTAGGCATATATTGTTGATGTTCTACATTCATCACTCACAGTGTTCCCAAAACACTGAAATTCAACTTTCTTTGTCATCTATTCAATTGTTTTATGTAAATCATGTTCTAATTTCTTTTTCCCTCCACCACTCCTTGCCGTGAAGTTTAAAGTAAAATCCTTGCTGTGATATTGTGGTGGGTTCTGACTCTGTTGCTACACTAATCCCGAATAGGTCTCGATCACAATAACCTATGACGAATTAACACCATTGAGTATCTTTCTTTAACCTCTCTTTAAAGCTATGTTGCTCAGACTCTTCAAAAATGTCAAGGGGTGCGTGTCGGATTCGCCAAAAGTAGTGTATTTTTAGAGAATCTGACAAGGGTGCGGCATCGAAAGTGAAGAGTCCACACAACTTAGCTTAAAATTGTAAAACTAGAATTATCGCCCAAGTTACCGTAACTACTTTCAACAAATGCGGGGATAAATTGGTCTCTCTTCAACACTGCAGCTCCGAATGGTTAGCTTCTTATCTTCTGTTTTTTAAACTTTTCGACTTTTCCTTTATATATTTTGGAAAAAATGATTTGATTTATTAAGTCCCAACTTTTTAAAAGCAACAATTGAAGAAAACTTTCAAAAACATAAACACACTCATTGAGTGTAGAAGGGTTTCTATCTACACCTAACCTGTTCTAGTTTTCGTAGTTTGGGATTTGATGTTGCAAATCTATAGAAAGTATTTACCTTCTCCTAGCTGTTTCTTGAGCTGATGGATATGGTCCACTTAAGGAGCTTATTTATTAGTATAAGCTTGTTAAATCAATTATAACCAGTGCATAAGAAGAAGTGGTATTGAATTTCTTATTGTTAATACTGAAGAGTTGGATTATGATGGTTGAGCATCATTTTTTCCGATAAATGGTGAATAAATGATTGCAGGCCAGGGCTTCTTTATTAAAACCAACGCTGTTAAAAGTGAAAAGCACAAAGAAGCAACACGGTGCATAGGCATGAAGTGAAAAGCAAGAAGTGAAGCACACAATTTTCAGAAAACTACAAAATTCCAAACATATTGGTTTGGAGTGGTTGTTGTTATATTATAAGGTGTTCGACATTAATGTGTTGCAAGGATAAATATTTTGGTGATTGTTGCAAGGATGATTTTTGTTACAATCTTTGAAGTATGAATGATCTATATATCTCTCCATTTTGTTGTCCATGATGGAAAGCTGAAAAGGGTTCTTTGACATGAAGAACTTATCCCAAATAAAAAAAATAAGACCAGAAGAAAAATTCTTTGATAAGACTTAGTGTACCTGTTTGTATGAATGTTGAGAAGGTTATGAAAGAGAAAGGAAGAGGAAGAGTATGCTTCTGGAGTCAACAATCCTCCTAAGAGACTATCTTACAGAACGATGATTCTGAAGTTGCCGAGCACGTCACAGTCTGTGAGGTTCTTAAGAATGGGAAAGTGTCAGTTAGGAACTTTGGAGGGAAGATAACGATGGATTCGAGAGTATTACATCTGTTTGCATGTGTAGAAATGTTGAGAAGGTTAAGAGAAAGGAAGAGGATGAGTATGCTTCTGGAGGCAACAATTCTCCTAAGAGACTATCCTCCAGAACTGATGATTCTGAAGTTGCCGATCACATCATAGTTTGTTAGATTTCTAAGAATCGGAAAGTGCCAGTTAGGAACTTCAGAGGGAAGAGTATGATGGACATTTGAGAGTATTATTTTGAAGATGGAGCAAATGCGAGTAATAAAGGCATCTCATTGAGTATGCATTTGTGGAATGTTCTCAGAGATCATGCAGATGAAATTGATAGTTTCTGATAACAATTTAATGGTGGAGCTGTAGCATATGCTGAGTTGGTGGAATAATGTTTTTATGGGTTAAGATAAGTTGAATTGGAACTAGTAGATGTTTTTCCATGAGAATGTTCTAGATTAGGAATAAAGCAAGCTCTGCTTAAGTTGGTAACTAAATGGCTTAATGGAATAAACACTTTCTGAATGGATTTCTGCATTCATTCCTGTTTCTTATCCTTTAAACAGAAAGAGAGGGGAAGGAGGAGGAATACATATTTGTTGTTACACCTCGAAATTTGTCTAGTTTGAGCCTTTATATCTTGGCTTTTAAGAAAAAAATTATAACTTTGTTTGTACTAAAATGTTTGTGGAGTACTTGACTAGATAATAACAGTTATTTGGTTAAATAGTAGCTTTTATCATGATCTGGTTTTTGCTTGTTGCTAGACGTATAAGATTCAACTATCTTCTATGATGAATTTTTAGTTTAAAATGTCACACCATCAAACATTTGACCCTCAAGTTTAGGATGTTAGGAGCATGCATTTACATATAAACTATCAGATGGAGAATCAAGATCCATAACTTTTCACAAAATTAACTGCAGCTTATGGACACATTGGTAGTTATATATTCCCTTCATTTCATTTCATATGATAGTATCTTACTTGGCACAGAGTTTATTGTTTATGAAAGAAAGGACTTTTGCACAGTAACTAAATATATATTATAATGTACCAAATATACCCGTAAGATATTCTGGTTTGCAACATGACATGTCAATTCTATAAGGAAAAGCGAGAATACTGAAATTAAAGATTTTCCTTGTATAGAAGGTGTCACTCTTTTTTGGGACGGACTAAAGAGAAAAGAGTGTAGTATAAAATGGAATAGAGGGTATCGGACTTATGAATTTCTCTTTCAGATTTAACTCTTTTTGAACCTTCTCTTCTTAAAAATCAAACTACTAACTTTTGTACTTAAGTAACACAAGATTTGTTCATAATTACTTGAAAAGGCAAGATCTATGTAATCATCTAACATACACCTTCTCTTAGATGGGTCAACAAACTGTAGATTCAAAGTCAAGTGACCAGACTAATGCTAAATCTGGTTTACCTAAGCATGATAAACAGCTGTCGGTGCCAGTAGCCATAGTGGGACCTGCATTACAAGATTCACAGAGTGAAAGTATGGTTGCTGCCTCCAAATCTACTGAAAGCCCACTATTTCCTGAAGAGAATACTATGGCGAATAAAGTTTCTAATATAACTGGCTCCAAAAGACCTACCCCGGAATGCTTAGTGAACCCACTCAACCGATGCTCGACAAACAATTCTGGTAGTGGGCATCTTGTCTATGTTCGTAGAAGACCTGAAGGAGAGTTAAGCAAAACAGCTGCTAATAACAACCAAAGCGGTGTTACTGATTATCCACAACTAAAAAAGCTTAGTCAACATGATGAGAAAACTCAGACTGAAGTCCAGATGAAGGAAGGATATTACATTCCAGAAGTTTCATCAATCTCATGGACTCCTTCAAGGTGCTCCTTGTCCACAAAGCCTTCAGTTCCTCCCTCTACAGGAGAGTCCAACAACAATTTAGCTTCAGTTAATGTTAGCAACCATCAAGTCACGTCTACCAGACTATTGTTGGATAATCCCAAGAAGGTTAATTTTAAGCATTGGGAAGAGCGGTATTTCCAATTGCAGAACTTGCTGCACAGACTGGAGCAATCAAAGCAAGAGGATTATGTACAGAGTATGTAGTCTAATTTCTTGAGGCTTGCTCACTTAATTGTCTGTCTGTTGTAATTCATCTTCTTACTCATTTTATCAATATAATCTCATTGAGCAGTGCTTCGTTCTCTCTCCTCTGTTGACCTAAGCAATCATGCTGTTGAACTGGAGAAGAGGTCCATACGGCTTGCCTTGGAGGAAGGTACTTAATGATTTTTGCTTTTATTGTTGCTTTATTATGGTCCTAGAGATGTGATTTGAATGAAAAAGTAAGTAAACCTGCTGACTTTATTACTCTCAGATTTGCCTTGACACATCTTTTTCCATTTCAATGATGTGTTGGATTTATTTATTTATTTGGCTGATGATGCAAGATGCATTTTGCTTCAAGAATTAATTTCTGATCTCTTTTGGATATTTACTTGGTTAGAAACGACAATGGTGTTTGATATCTCCTAAAGTCTTGTGTGTGCGCGGCTTGGTTCTAATGAAAGGGTTGACCCTAAAGATAGTTATGAGTTAGATTTTATTTTCTGTATTGAGGTTTTTTCGGTAAGCCATTCTCACAATCCCTGGGAATGACCTCTGACTAAGTTTTGGTAAGTTTGAATTCTCAAAAGAGTACGAATTGTACATTGTATGGATTAATATTTTGCTATTTCCTCTCTGATAGAATGGTTCTTCGTTGGGGCATCAGAAAGAGAATTGCTGCTATATTTGATACTGAACCTATTATTAATTGTTGAAAATGATTGGGCTTTTGACTCTGCCTATTTCCTTTCTGCCCTCTTTGTTCCAGTGAAATGGTGAAAAGCTTGTGCCATTTTCTCAGTTCTCTGCTTCATTTAACATAACCTATTCTATAGATTTTAAGCACAATTAGTTCAAAGGACCTTTTCTGGTGCTGGTATTGTTTCTAAATTTCACTTTTTTTTGGTTTTCTCCCGAAATTTCTCAGCGAAAGAGGCGCAGCGAGTAAGAGTCTTGGATATTTTGGGGAAATATCCGAAGAACCCCAGAGCTTCTCTAGCTTGATGTCCTGAACAGCCTCAGAAAGAAGGAAATGTAATTGTATTTTCAAACAGAATTTGTACATGTTGTAGCCTGATATTCACATTGTAGTTAGAGTATCTGTCTGGTCTTAGCTAGTTAATGTGTTGTAGCTATCGTTTGTTAACTCTTAACTTATAGCGCGTTTTATTGAGGAAATGAAAATGGCTTTCCTCAGGTCCATCAGTAACAGTTGAGATTGAATGTTTGTGCCCATTAATCATTTAATCCTCTTCTGTTTCTATCAATACTCAGTCGTAGAACTTATCAAAAAAGAATCTGTTACTCAGTTGTGGAACCAGATTTTGGCAGAAATTTTTGCGGGATGACAATTTGTATTCATGCGTGAACTACCGGTGATGTGGTCAACCCAAACCAGTTTTGGATTGAGACCTAGTTCATTTGTTTTACTTATTGTAAATTGGTATTGATGGAATAACCAGATTTGCACTGGTTAAGATTATAGCTGTGTCCCATTTTGTGTAAAAAGAAAGATTGTTTCTTGATGTTGTGTTGTGGCCTTGTTTTCCCCCTTTATCATCAGTAAATCAGTGTGACACAGTATATTGGCCTGAATATGGTGCGAGCTATTATGGTTCATATTTAATCTTGTTAGCTTAGACAGTTGTGATGCTAAAATATGAGAATTGGTTGGTTGAGAAGCAGAGTGTTTTGTTATTAGTTGTATGAATTTTGTCCCTCAACTTTAAATTAGAAAATGAAGGTCAGCTTATTACATCAATGCTTGCTTGTCCCACATAGTACGGGGCAACTCCGACGGTTATAGGTAAGCCACCCCTTAATTTGTCAATAAAATCACAAAGCACAAAAAAGTCTTTGATATGGACTTGGAATATGGTATAGATGCATGTTTGTTATCCCATTAGAGTAAAAAGAGAATATACAATATTCACATTCTTTTCTTGTATGTATATATATGTGGGAGTGAGATGCAATGAATCTTTCACATCTACCACCTCATCTCCAACTTGTAAATAACACAAAATTAATTATTAGCAAAATACGTGTCATCTTCTCACCACATGGTCACTTGTAAATGGTATGTGTTGTCCACATACCTATCTAGATATATATATTTAGAGTTGATTACGTCGTAATAATGGAAATTAAAGAAAGAAAGAATCTTGTTTGAATCTTGGGTTTGATCCAATAATGAGCTTCATCGTGTTGGCCTGGAATCTTCTCTCTTATCTCTTACAGCCTAAAGCCAAGGAATATGATTATATCTACTATACACCTAATTAATTATTTTCTGCTTCAATAATACAATATATAATAATAATAATAATACTCCTACCTAGACAACAGAATACGACTTTTTCTTTTAGTGTTCCTTTTCTATCTAGAAAATAAACTTTTTGACTTTTATTATTTTATTGTAGATGTTTCTTGCCTTGCTTGCGTATGTTTCAAATTTTGAATATACCATTAGCTAATTTTATTTGAGTCTACCATTACTTGTGTTAGTAGTAATACGTCATGAACACATCCACTACAAGTTTCTGTTACTAATACTAATTCTATTCATGGAATCGATACTATGCCAGCTGACATATATCTTGATTAATTTTATGAGATAATTGTGTGTTATCTTCAATAGCTATGTCCATGAACGCTTGAACAAATCTTTTTGTCTTTGTCAAAACCTAATTCACTTTTGTATGTTTTATCATATATTCTCACAGTTGATGATCGAGAGTGGTGTATGATCCATTCAAAGTAAATGGATTAATTAAGATAAATATATAGTAGGGTATAGGACATGTGCTTATAAAACAAAATTGGAGGTGGATATATATATAGATACAATTAATTAATTAATTAATCACACAGACGGCTTCCTTTAATTTGCCGTGCTCTACAGATATATAATCAAAACCCCTTATATATATAGTATACTATACTAATTGTAAACCCACAACATTAAGAAAAAGTGGGAAAAAAAGAAAAATTAAATTAATGAAGATGGTCACTTTCAAGGCCGCCCATTAACAAAAATTGGTACAACTGTTCCCTTTGGGCTTTGACAAAGGATGAGCTAGCTATATAGATAGGGCTCATTCAAGATATAGATTAATTATTAGCTATAACTTATAAGATAATAGTATGCACAAACAAAAAGGTATTTAATCATTTTATAAGTACGTGTCTACACAATTTGTCATTCCCATCATTTCATATTACTTTACTCATGTTTGATCTGACACATCCCTTAAAATAACTTTCATTAAGAATGTAATTTACTTAACTAATCTTATTAATGATACTTTGCAATTCTAAATTTGATTAATACTATTACTATTACTCTATATATGTTATTTAATATAAAAAATAGTATGAAGGGAAAATAATAACTGTCTCTTAATTAATTTGCTAAAATGAAATGGGAAGGAGTAGTTCCTAGGCACCAATTCACATCTCTGGCTACTTCTCATTAATAAGATGTATATGTTGTCAAAATAATTAAAAAGATGTCTCCTTATTTTATTTTGGATATCTTCGTATTAACCATGGAATTGATTAACTTTTCTCCTCTTCTTGTGTTGTGGCAATTACTCATCAATCTCTATAATTGAAATTCCAACATGCATAACTTAGTTTTCTTGGTTTATTTGTAAACCCTTTTCTTCATTAAATTATCAGCAACAGTTGTTTGCACCAAAATAAGCATCAATCCAAATTTAAGTTATGATCGGCTATTTGAAGTCGATGGTGTATTAGGTATCGAGTAAAATATTTTTCAATTTTCTCTATTAGTTATTCTTTGGAAAAATAAGTTATTTAAAAATAAGGAAAATGACTTTTCTAATTGAATTATAAGTAATCTTCTTCCCACCCAACGCCTACAACCCCCATCCCTTGACAATTAATCCACCCCAAGCCCTATTTTGTTAAATTATATATAAATATTGGTGAGATAATACTTTTTTTCTTATTTATCAAACACTACAAAATAAATAAGAAATTTAAAAAAATGGGAACATTTTCTTTCCTACTAAACATACCCTCATATATCACTCTCTTAAAAAATATATTAAATGTATCACACTTGGAAATTAAAGACGTTGCCTAATTACAACTTGCCTGTAAATTAACAAGATGGACGATAAATTAATGCTGGCGTAAGCGGCATAGAGATTCCAAGTAGCTACAGTAACTAGCAAGTAATTTTATACAAATTTATACGAAAAAGGTGAAAGAGACATGAGGGAGAGGGGACGCGGGAGGGGGGGGGGGGGTGGTTACCTTCTGTAACGCAACTTAAAATTTTATAGTTTATAAATTTCTATAACTATATATCTTAAGTTAATATACTATAGTAAATTTCTATAACTATATATCTTAAGTTAATATACTATAGTAAATTTTTATGCAAATGAATTTACGGATGTTTTAGGGCAGAGGTGTGAGAGTTTGCCTATATCTAGTTTTAAGAAAGGTGGAGGTAGATTGAAAAAGTATTTGAGAAAAGTGATGATTAGATATGACATGACACAATTTTAGCTTATCGAGAATATGACCTTAGATGGGAGGTTGTGAAAGACATAAATTAGGTAGCTATGTGTTGTCTTGTTGTTGGTTCATATTAATAGTTGTAGTATTGTTTCGGTAGTTTCTTATCCTCTATATGTTGCTCTTTGTACCTTGATTATTGTATTGTTTTGTTATGTTATTATCTGTTGTTTATTGTATTTTTGTTACTTTTTTTTTTTTGAAACTGCTTTGGACTATATTTCCTTGAGCCAAAGGTCTATCGAAAATAGTATCTCTACTTCTAAGGTAAAAATAAGATCTACATACAGTTTACCTTCTTCATACCCCACACTATGAAACTAAACTAAATGTGGTGTTGTTGAATTCACTATCAAATATATAAATAAATCAATTTATTAGTATATACATAAAATCTAAACAAAAGCTATTAAATTTAAGTGAAGTCCATTTTAGATGAAATTTGATAGTAGTATTTTAAAGAAGAGTGTGGAGAACCTTATATTAGATCCACCAAGTAGCATCAAACTCTTTTAATCATAACCAATATAGTAATCCTCGTGAAACAATAAACTTAAAGAGTTGGTGTGGAATGCACGTAAGTAAAAAGATTAGTTAATAGATAATAAGACCTAAAAATATGACATAAGCAAATGAAAAGAGGGAATGAAAGAGACATATAATGATAATAAACATATTAATTTGGAACAGCGACCATGTGCTGTTGTCATTACTCATATGTGGATTAATGTACTTTAACATCCTTTTCGATGACACATCAACCTTATTTTATGCATCTATTATCTTATTTTAATTCAATCTTTTACTACTTTCAATGTTGTCTATAATATATAATGTCCATGCGATGCCACCATTATTAGACTCTTATCTTTCGCATATGTATGTAGTACGAATAATTTATGGTTAAGCATGTGAATTTCCATAGATAGCTTAACAAAAGGAGATTATCCATTATATTGCTCTTCTTATTACTCATGGATCTATTGTCAGACACAGTATTTATCAGGAAAATGATATACTTAAATTTGTTATGAGGTTAATTAAAAACATGAGTCTTGATTTAATTCATATAATAATTATTATATCAAATAATCTAAGTAAAAACAGAAGAAAAAAAATAATGAAGCAAATCAGAGGAAGCACTATTAATATGAGTGTAGCTGGTCTCAAATCCGAAGATATATTAGTATGGATCGAAATGCTTGAGAACTAAGATTTTAGTAAAAAAAATAAAAGGCTTGGAGCACAAAAATATTAATATGTTGCTTTTGTATTATTTTGAATCCAATATTTTACCTGTATATTTAGATTACTATTTATAGGCAACAATTGTAATATGCACCAATCAAAATATTTATATTTTATTTAAGAATAATATATAAATAATTATAAATTTTATATATATATATATTTCTCGGTTCGGATATTTTTGCCTTTCTTTTTTATTAAAATCAAAATCAAACCAAATACTATCGCTTTTCAAAATTTAAAATCAAACCAAACCAAATATTAATTTTTTAATCGATTTGATTTGAATTGCGGTTCGGATTAATTTTTTGACCGATTATGAACAATCCTAATTATAATTATTTGATTTTTTAATTTTTTTTTCTCATTCGATGTCGAATATTAGTATTAAAGCTCAACTAGTCAAAATAAAAAGAAGCGATTGCATCGATCTCATTATTATGATTATTGTATATTATTATAAGTAGTATTTTCATTTTTACCTATTATAGAAAATTATATTCGAGTCCAAAAATACTATGCATAACAATACTCCACGTGGGAGTACTGCTATCCATGCTAGCTAATATTCCTCTATTGATGGTAGAATCTCGTATAAGCATATATATATGAATCCTTTTAATTAGAAATTTGGAATTTCTTTGAATTTTAGTTTTATTTAGGAGAATACATATATATAGTTTATGGGTTTAGCCCCAAATTATGTGACACACCTTCTCAACAAGGCCAATCTTTCTAATTCACTACAAGAAAAACTAAGACACCATTTTTACAAAGTGACACACAGATGTTTTACACATAAAATAGGTGTGGTTATGTCTGAAAAATATTTATTTTTTCTCCCGCATAGAAGCCCTCCCCCGGCCTCCTCCATATAATATAATTCGTCGATACAAAATTTTGGATATAAGAATTGAGTATTTTATTGTTGGAAAGCAACAATTTGTGTTAGATGTAAAAGCTTTAACAAGGATTTTGTGAAGGTCGGGTGAATTTTCATTTTTAGAAATTCACCATTCTTGGTGTATTGAGAAAACTTGAAAATCTATGTAGGTCTTGTTGTTGAGTTCTGGTTGGCTACTTGTTTAGATAATATATGTTGTTGCAAATTTTCTCAAGCCATGCTAGGAAAGATACAAGTGGCCAGTGGGATTATAATGATCATACGATAAACAATAATTTCACTGACTCGATCTAAAAAAAAATTGAATCATAAGGCTATTTTCTTACTCCTATAATTATGGAGTACGTATTTTTATTCCATTGCAAGTTTGCAACCATAAGGCTTCCAAACTCATAATATAAAATCATTTATTCATTTGTCAAAATCTTGTTACTATATATATATATATATAGGTCCTTAGCCCCCCCCCCCCACCCCCACCCCCACCTAAAAAAGTTCCTAGTAAATATATAATTTCTTTTTTTGATTTTCGTAATTTTTCTTTTTCATTCTGTATTTTGATATTTTTAAGTTACAATATGATGAGTCGATAACTCTTGCATGTTTAAAATGAATAAACTTGTCTAGTATTGGCCGAAAACGACATGCTCATCAGAGCTGCATGTGATAAAATAATATTGGCTTAGATAACATTATAATATATAGATCGGATCTTTCTGAGTCAGTATATTTTTTGTCTATCTATTAATAAAATAAAAGAGATATTAGATGAATTATTGTCATCATTTCGAATGATTGTTGCATGAAAAAATGCTACTGAAAATGTAATTATTAATTTGGGTAATTAAGTTCAAATAAATATGGATTATAGTGGAGTGGTGAAACCTTTCGATCATTAATTAAAGATCTTGAGTTTGTGCTTTAGGTTCAAAGCGTCATCCCCGAATATGTAGTGTAGTGCACGATTCGGAGTATAAAATAATACATTGACATATTCATTAAAAAAAAATTGATATGACTATATATATATTTACCACATAACTCTTATTAAGTAGTGGTAATTAGTATTATGTCTTGAAAAATGATTTGAAATATAAATAATTAATATTAAAAATAAAACATACTGTAAAGCTTATGGAATCTGGGAAGAATCCATAGCCAGACTCAACTTGAGCTAAGAGCACATGAAGCAATACAGATTAATCAAGAGAGAAAATTAAGCTTCATTAATTGTCTTCAATCTAAGATGTACATTATATACAACATGCTTTCAATGTTGTGATCTAATCTAACCGACTCAATTGCTAACTGTTTCAAACTAACTTTGCCTAATTATACAATCAAGTGTGTGGTCCACACCATAATATATGATGCACACTGAATATATCTTCAGTGTACATCAATGCATTTGTTCAGTTCTTTTACAAATAGTAGTAAGTATTTTTTTTTTTTCTTTTTTAAATGATGATGACACGTTCTTTTACAAATAGTAGTACATCAATGCATTTGTTTTAAATATTGGTCAAGCATAAACAAGTCTATAAAAGGTTGAATGTGTGTGTAAGAGATTGCCTCTCATCGCAAGAATTTGAGTTAGAAGTTAAATTATGCATTCTAGCCTTTTAATTTTCTTGACATTCAAAAAGGATAAATATTATTTTATCACGTACCTATTATTCCTTATCTTCATAATCAAACAACCCCTAAGGTGTTAGTATTGAAAAAGAAAGAAAAAAGTGAACGAGGAAGAGGATTATAATTAAAGATAGAAAATATATCACCAGTATTCTTGTTTCAAACTTTTTGTTTTGTTTTTAATTATTATTTTTTGACAAATAAATGGTGAAATATTACCGTACAATAGTACATACACCAAGAAAAAGCCAACCACCCTCAAGAAAGGGTTCTTGTCTCTCATGCCTCCAAACAAATTAAAGCAAAAAAGAGTAGTGCCTACTGTTCGAACCCCTAAATTACTAAGTCAATCTCTAATTTTACTTTTAGGAGGTTCAAAATCAATATATAGACATAAAAATATCGTAAATATACAATTTGCCGAGGGTTCACCACCATCAACTTCTTAAACTGTTTTCAATTCCTAGCCTTTCAGCTCCTTATGAAACTTTTTTCACTTTACTTGTTCCTTTTAAACCATGCATCTCAAAGTCTGTTTTAAAATTCATCACCTTTACATATTTTTTTGTTTAAGGTAGAAAATGGAGTAATAGAACTTAGGAAAAGTTTTAGACGTATATAATTAATTGAAGAAAATCTTTATTCCTAGTATAATAACATCCCTAATGTAGTAGTTAAAATTTTTATTTAGAAGAAATTATTCTCTCAATTTTTTTATTTATTTTTTGATTAATTTCTTAATATGAACCTCACTTTTTTTTATCATCGTCATAATTTATAATTATTAACTTTTCGAGTGTGCTCTCTGATTATTTCAATCCCAATTATTATTTTTTAAATATATTTGAGGTTCATAATGGTTGGTTAGGTCTCAGCAGAAGCAAAGACCAAATATGAATTAGTAATTGAGATTTGTAATAATTGGGAGGCCGAGTTGTAAATGGATGTTGCTTCCTTATTAACGGCAGGTTGTGGGTCCCTTCTTCGTATAACGTCAGCACCAATTTATACTTTATACTCACATTCTATTATTACTATTAATTAATGACAACCACATATATATTATATTAAAAAAAGAGGCACCAGCTACGATGACGAAAGGACTCCATTGATTCAGAATCCACAAACGAAACTACCACCCACCCAAACACCTCTCTAATTTTATTTTACTTTTTTAAAAATAAATAAATTTAATAAAATAAAGAAAGAAGAAAAGTTTGAAATAAAAAAAAAAAAAAAAAGAGTAGTGGGGACCATTCCAAGCAGGAAAATTGTAAGGGCAATTCCAAATGAAGTTGGTGCGATGCGGCGAACTGGGTGCCCTTTTACAGATTAGAGAGTCATCTGTACTGTACGGGAGAAGTAATAAATATGACTCTGCTTTTTCCAATTAAAATATGAGTATCGTCAGCATTCTCGATTCAGATTTTGAGGTTGACCCATCTTTAGTTTCATAGTTGTATGTGTGTTAACAATTATTATTAAGATAAAAGATTTTGATTAGTAGGGAAACACAAGTTTAGTGTTGGGGGGTGTTAATTACTCACTTAGCTCTGGTATAATAGTGATGATGTATTGGAAATTGAAGGGCCAAAGACGGGATGCCGCATATATAACAATAATACATACTCCCTTAGAGGTGCGATACCAATATATATATATTTTCTGTTTTACAACTCATCACATCAGCTTCTTAATTATGGGTGATTACTGGTTGGGAACACGTTTGTTTGCGAAAACCTCTTGCCGAACATTCCTCGAAATTTCTAAACAAACAAAATATAGCTGGCATGAGGAGATCCGCTACTCTATTATAACAGATGCACCACACAAACTCAAACCCCAATACTCAACTTAAAATTCATTGTATTACTTCTTTTTTATTCCCTTTAAATTTATCAACATTCTAACTAAGTCATGTTTCAAATTAACAACTAAAGTGCTCCACTTACACATTTTCGGTTCAAATTAGATCTATTAAATATGTCATCTCCTTTAATTCATCGTACCCATAAAATAAATTTGTTTACTCAGCCTTGATTTTCATCAGAATCCCTTTGGTCAATGGATTGATATAAGAATCTTGAAGGACTCGTTCCCATTCTTTCCTATTTAATTTACATTTTTCTCCCCTAACTATCCCCTCTCTCTACGGCAAATAGTTTCATTAGCTACTCATGGTCATTTTAATCGAGAAATGTTTCTCTTACCAAACACACATATTGCTGTTTAAGTTTATATTTCGTTGGTGTAAATAATATTAGACCATCCAATGAATATTTACGATTAGGCTGTGAAATTAAAAATAAATACTTAGTAGATATTTGGCCATAAATTTTGATTACTTTATTTGAAATTTATGAATTTAAAGTTGAAGATGAAATTGTGTTTCTTTGAAATAATGTTCATATTTGAACCATACCAACTGTTTTTGAAATTTTTATTTAAACAAACATTGATTATCTTATTCAAAAAAAAAAGGAGATGACGTTTGGTTTTAGTATTATTAGGTAAAAGAGGGAAGAATAGATAAGTATTTATTTGTTTGAGAATCTTTTTTTTTCTAGAATAGAATCAAGAGGAAGGGCATTAGAATATAGATGGGGGGACCATAGAGAGCAGCAAGTGTGCATCTTATTCTATTTTTTAAAGTTGGCTTCCGTCAGCAAGCAATTGTACTTGATTATTAATAGGGCTGCTCATTATTTATTTTTTTCCATTGAAATTGTACTCTACTCCATGCCATGGGCTTCTCAATTCCACCTAATTAAACAAAAAAGTTAAACTAGTGATGATGTTTGTGGAAGCTGGGGTGATTGGGTTTTGGAAGACCAAGGAAAGGAATCCTTCATGGAAGTTCCTCTTCTTGTTTTTCATATTTAGGCTGCTTTTGTGTTGTGGCTCGTGATGTCATCTCTCCTTTATGGGATGGGGAGATTGAATTATTATCATTAACATCAATATGGAAGATGCTGCTGCGCTCCATAACAACAATACTAGTGATTTTAGTGAATTCCTCTCCGATGGATTCTGGCTAGAGACAACTACTACTGATCAAGGATCCAATTATTTCTCTCCTTTATTAGATACTAGTACCACTACTCAAATGGATCAACTTTCTCCACCTACAACCTCACAAAACACACACACTTCCCCTTCACCCCAATTGCCTTCTAGGAGGTTATGGATTGGACCAAACACTCTCACTAACCCAAATCCTACTATACCAGTAAAGACCAGATTGGTCCAGGCCATTGAATACCTAAAGAATTCCACAACCCATAAAGATGTCCTCGTTCAGATATGGGTGCCTGTCAACAGAGGAGGTAAACATGTACTTATTACTCATAATCAACCATACTTCCTCAACCCAAACTCCCACAGTCTATTACAGTACAGAAATGTCTCTCAAAATTACGAATTTGCTGCTGAGAAGGATTCAAAGGAGTTGGTTGGCTTGCCTGGACGCGTCTTCTTGAAGAAGCTCCCCGAGTGTACTCCTGATGTTCGCTTTTTCAAAAGGGAGGAGTATCCACGAGTTAATTATGCTCATCAGCATAATGTTAGGGGCTCCATTGCTGTTCCTGTTTTTGAAAGTGGCAGTGGAACTTGCTTGGGTGTAGTTGAGATTGTAACAACTATTCAGAAAACTCCGGAGCTTGAAGATGTCTGCAAAGCTCTTGAGGTATTTCTTAATTACTCTTTTTGTATCCACTGGCGTCTTAAACTTAATTTCCTTTCTCTCAATAGTTAGATTAGCATTATAAATTCATTTAGTCGGTACGTGAGCTTCCGTCCAGTTTTTGGGCGAGGGGGATACTTCAACATGCTAAATGTTCAATTTCCTGAATATTAGTATGTCTGCAATCATCTTCCAACTGTTTCTCATTTCTCCCTTTGCCAAGATTGTGATAGATGAACAAATTAAATGTCATATGGTTCTACCTTGAACTTTGATTGTTAATTAACTTGAGCGTCATCATTGAGGTTTCATGTGACACTTGTGCTTGTAAAGGAACTTATCATTAAATACTGATTAAGGGGAGAAAATTAATCTTCTTTTTGAGTTCCAAATGGAATTGGTGATTTTACTCGTCTTTGGTAGCACTATTATTCCCTATTACTTAAGTTACCAACAAAAAGGACTCTAGCATCTGCTACTAATTTTGGGCACCTGTGATTCTCTGCTATGAGAATGAAGTGATTTAAAGAAGCTTTTTTTTTTTTTGGTCCTTGCAGGCTGTTAATCTAAGAAGTTCTGGTATCTCGTCAAATCCTTCTAAAATCAAGGTAGATCAAGAAATTAATCTTTCACTTTCTCATTAGGAGCTCCATATTCAGCTTCTGATATTGTAGTTATGATTCTATATCAGGATTGCAATGAGTCTTACCTAGTTGCATTGGCTGAGATTCAATATATTTTGACATGTGTGTGTGATACACACAAGTTGCCATTGGCTCAGACTTGGGCCCCGTGCATACAACAAGGTAAAGGTGGGTGCCTCCAATCTGATGAGAACTTTGCTTCCTGTGTTTCGACAGTTGACTCAGCTTGCTATGTGCGCGATCAACATGTGGTGCCTTTTCATTTAGCATGTTCTGAGCATCACTTGCTTAAAGGTGAAGGAGTTGCAGGTGGAGCATTCAATACAAACCAGCCATGTTTTGCTACGGATATTACGGCCTTTAGCAAGGCAGAATATCCATTGTCACACCACGCCAGGATGTTTGGATTATGTTCTGCTGTAGCAATACGCCTTCGAAGTATATATACAGGGTCGGCTGACTTTGTCTTGGAGTTTTTCTTGCCACTTGATTGCAAGAATACTGAAGATCAAAAAATAATGCTAAGTTCACTGTCTTCTGTGATACAACAAAGTTGCCGAAGCTTACGTGTTGTCATGGATCAAGAATTACATGAGGAAAAAGAACTCCTACAACGAGAAAAGGTCAGCCTTTCCATTGGTGGATACCATGAAGAAGAATCAAGAAAACCAGTCTCTTCATCTTACAGGGATCAAGACGCTTCTTCCTGGCTTTCGGAAATGTTGGATGCCCAAAGAAAGGGTAAAGGAGCTGCTGCTGTTTCAGAAAATCACAATGATGAGCAAGAAGAAAATTTTAAGGTCACGGCAACCCCTTGGGATTACACTCAGAGGGAATCCATTCATGCATCTACATTCTCAGAGCCAAACCAAAATTTTGAACCCAAAGGAGGTTCTGGGGGTTCCTTTGATTTTTCTTCTGGTACAGGATCTCATTCCTCAGGTGCCAAGAGAGCAGGTGAAAGAAGACGGTCGAAAACCGAGAAGAGTATCAGTTTGCAGGTTCTCAGGCAGTACTTTGCTGGGAGCCTCAAAGATGCTGCCAAAAGTATTGGAGGTAGGATATGTTGCCTAAAACTATATAAGTCCATTCATTTTGTCTACAATGACTACTGTGAATTTGGAACTTTAGAAATATGCAATATTCAGCCTTTCATGGCATTATGGACCGTTGGGCAACCGTTAAAATGATGCATTGAAATGCATGGACATTTTCAGTTCTCAGGAAAACTCCTGGAACTGCTCTTTTAGCTAAAATGATTCCATGCTCTAGAGTTTCAACTATTCTTTCAGACCAATTTTTGTATGACCATTCTTGGTTAATCTCTTTTATTTTCTAGTTTGGAATCTTTCGGACATGCTCATACGATCCTTCCAGTTTTTCATCTTTTGCAGAGTTATTATCTTAAAATTTTAGATTATTTCTATATTTGTCTTTCTTACAAGTTTGTGCATCCATGATTTTTTCTTTGTTTATACAGTCCTCTACTTTACCTTGAGGTCTCAAATTTGGGTCTCGAGCACTATCATCTGAGCTCATCATTGATTACTTATCAATTTCTTGAAACTTGCAGTTTGCCCTACAACTTTGAAAAGAATATGCAGGCAACATGGAATCACCAGGTGGCCTTCTCGTAAGATCAAGAAAGTTGGCCACTCGTTACAGAAACTTCAACTTGTGATCGATTCAGTCCATGGTGCTGAGGGTGCAATTAAACTCAGTTCTTTCTACACCAACTTCCCTGAACTTAGCTCTCCAAATAATCCCGAGACCAGCAAATTTTCCACTTCTAAAAACGATGATCATCTGCAGCAAGTAAATACTCAACCTGATGGCAGCCCTGTGACCACCACATCCAAGTCAACTTCTTCGTCTGGCAGTCATAACTCCAGCTCAAGTTTATTCTGTTCCACTGGTTCAAAGAATTTATTTCCTTGTACAAATGTCTTTTACACAACGGAGGAACATCCTGGAGGAATGCTAAAGAGAGCACATACAGAAACAGAATTGCATGATATGGGTCAAGAAGAAACCAAGCTTCTGGTCAGATCACAGAGTCAAAAGATCCAAAGCAATCACAATTCTGAGGATCCTCTGTGTCCTTTGCCAACGAGTAGCAATAAGGTCTTACGGGATTCAGGTACATTTAAAGTAAAAGCCATTTTTGGGAAGGAAAACATCCGTTTCAGCCTGCAATCACACTGGGGTTTTGGAGATGTTAAGCATGAGGTGATGAGGCGTTTCAATGTAGAAGATGTTGGTAAAATCGACCTAAAGTATTTGGATGATGATGACGAATGGGTGCTTCTGACATGTGATGCTGATCTTGAGGAATGTATTGATATACATAAATTCTCTAAAAGGAGAACAATTAAAGTTTCCCTCCACCATACTTACCATACCAATCTTGGAAGTTCATTTGGTAGCAGCGGTCCAGCCTAAGCAATATTTGCTTTACAAGTGTTTCCAGATTTGGGGTATATGGAGGATTATTGGCAGTTGCATGCATGTAAGTAGAAAGAAGGGCTTATTTCACTTTCTTTCTTAGTGTTAATAGTTGATGCGGGAGGATGGCAGATCCATGGTCAATCCGCCACCCTAGCTATATGCAGTTATTTGACATTCTTGCTGATTGCACACTGCATACCCATTGTATCGTCTTTTTTGTTTATCAATCAATGGGAATGTAATATAGAACATACAATTAAGAATCAAGTGAAATGGACGTTCAGTCATGCTGATTGGGGCACTTTGGCATGGTTCGAGGTGGAATAGTCTTCCATTTCACATTCAATGGGCTGCAGAGGATACCAGCGTAAACGTTTTGGATGATGTTTTTCAGTGTCTAAATTATGTACTTTTTCTAAGTTCCAACCTTGTGTATTTAGTTCCACGAGACTAGACAAACTGATTTAATAGATATGTATTCAGTTTGTGTATCTTTCTGATTTAACGAAAAAGGAAATTCTGTCTGAGGAATGAGTTTTTGTTTTTTTTAATGAGTAGTAATTTGGCAAGATGATGTTGGAACTATAAAAAGAGAATAGAAGATAGTGAATTAAAAAGGAAGTCTAGTGACAGCATGTCATGTTCATCTCTCATTTCCAATTGTCTTGGATGCATTCATCCAGGCCAGGCCACAGCACAGCAGCAATATAAGGCACATCACTAGATTGCAAAAGGTTCCCTCCTCGTGAGGCTACTCCCCTAACCCCACAAAAGTTACAATAGGCATATAATCGTTCTAAAACATAAGGGGGGACGGGTTAGCTACCAATTCCCGAATCTCTGGCGGCGCCTGTCCACTGTGACAAATGTATGATTCTTTTCCTGTCCACCTTTTTTCCAAGTATATATATATAAGGAAGTTAAAAACAAAAAAAGAATCCCCTATCCGCAGGTAATGTCCATTTTCATGCTCGAGTGCAGTTGCTGAATAGCAAACTGCAATTCATCAGACAAACAATGGTGGTTTTCTCCCGCTAGAAACCTGCATGCCTTGCCATTTACATACACTAAGCTATACCCAGCTATAACTTTGACCCCTCCTTCCTTAGCCAGCATTCTCATTTTAGTGGCATCAACCCATGAACGACCTGATGCATACATGTTTGATGCAAGCAGATAGCCAGCTGAGCTTGACGGCTCAAGTTCAACTACTTGAGGGAGGGCAATGGCACCAAACTCATAGTTTTCATAGTTCCTACAAGCACTCAAGAGTGCCCCCCATGCACTTGCGCCAGGCTTTAGTCCAACACCTAGCTTTCCTATCAAATTCATTGCACTATCAACCTTTCCAGCCCGAGCTAACAAATCTACAAGGCAAGAGTAATGTTCTATGCCAGGTTCAACCTCATGATCCCAAATCAACTCCTCAAAAAGAGAGAGCCCTTCTTCTACCAATCCCCCATGACTACAAGCCGATAAAAGAGACAGTGCAGTAACTTGGTTTGGCCTCAGACCACAAACTTTCATCTCAGCAAGTAGGGCTAGAGCTTCATTTGGGAGGCCAATCATACCATATGCTGCAATAATGGCACTCCAGGTCACAACATTCTTGTATGGAATCCGGTCAAACACTTTTCTTGAAGATCCAATAGAACCACATTTTGAGTACATATCTAAGATCGCAGTTCCCACTACCACATTAGATGCCAACCCTCCTCGAATAGCAATGCCATGAGCCCACCTTGATCTTTTCATATCTGCAGAAAGAGCGCAAGCTTCAAGAAGATTTAACATGGTAACGGCATTGGGCCGTTCAGAGGTGTGGCTCATCTCTCGGAAAACAGCAATTGCTTCGTCAGGCATGCCACAGTGGGTGAAGCCAGCAATCATGGTGCTCCAAGTTACTGCATCTCGTGTTGTCATATTATTAAATTGACTCCATGCATAAGTTATGAGATTGCAACTTGCATATGCATTGATCAAAGAGTTTGTAACCAGCTCATTCAACTCAAAACCTTGTCGAAGTATTCTGGAATGTATCAACTTGCACTGGTAAGGGTCAAGGAAGAACTTACATAACTGCAGCAGATTGACCAGAGTCACCTCATCAGATTCAACTCCAGCCCTGCGCATCGAATCAAATAAAGTAAGGGCTTCAGAATGCATCTCATTCTGCACAAGTCCAGACAACAAAGAGTTCCAGGACACGACATTCTTCTCAGGAATTCCCCGGAAAACTCTCAATGAAGAATCAATGTCATTGCATTTAGAATACAAGTCGATCAGAGAGTTGTGTACAAACAAATCATAACCCAGACCTCTAGAGATAACAAATCCGTGAATTGACTCTCCCATTCTAATGGCCTTCAATTTGGTGCAGGCTTTGAGTACACTTACCACAGATTGTCCGTCTGGTGGTTTCCCAAAATTAATCATCCGTTGAAAAAACTCCAGGGCAAGCACTGTTTCGTCCTCACTTTGGGCATAGGCAGCAATCATGACACTCCAAGAAATAACGTCTCTTTCAGTCATTTCATCAAAAAGGTTGTGCGCAAGGTGCATTCCGAATTGAGCATAGAAACTGAGGAGCGAGTTGTGGATGGAAGTAATACTTGAATACCCAGCACGAAGGGTAGAAGCATGGATCGTCCGGCCAGCCTCAAAAGCTGTAAGATTGCGACAAGCCTGAATGACAAGTACAAAAGTGGAGATGTTGGGTTCAAAACCTGCAGCCCAAGCCTGAGTGAAGAAGCATAATCCTCGGGGAGAAGCAGCTCGCTCTAATAAGTGGCCATGAATGATTACATTCCAGGAAACTGAATCTTTGTTGTCCATGCAGTTAAAAACAACAAGCGCAGAACCCAAGTCTCCAGATTTAGCATAGAAGTCCATCATAGAATTACCGACGGAAGTGATAGCTAAGAATCCCTGCTTAACCAGAGAGGCGTGGATAGAGTTGCCGCCGTGTGTAGCCGAGAGATTTAAACATGCTTTGAAAAGGATAGGGAAAACGGAATGGTCCGTCAACTCAACCCCGGTCTTGTTCAATTCACGGTAGTGGAGAAGAACGTCTTGAGATTTGCCATGGCATAGTAATTCTCTTAACCTACTACACCAGTTAGAGTTCCAACGGACACGCATTTAGTTTAGTTAGACAGTTAGAGTTCAACTTCAATGCAATATTATTATGATCACAACTCTTGTTATGTTTTTTTATAGTTTAATAGGGCATGGGATAAACAAGTTTGGCAAAGGACCAGCTGTTATGGTTCAATCATTATTTTAATCCAAACTTTGAAGTCTGTTTAGCTTTCCACACAGGAATATCTCTCAAGTGAAGGTAAGCACAAAGGATCTACAAGTTATTTCTGATGGTCAATATGAAACGGCCAAAACAGTCTAAAATGGACAAACAACCATATGCATCATCCTTCTCAAGTTATAGCCACTAATTTGTTAGCTGTCGAAAAACACGTACACCCATACAACATCATTAGGGTACTCTGTTTGCTTGCCCATGCTCTCCCAAAATTTCTTGATACCAGAAACTTCAAGATTGACTGTAGTAAGATCCCCCCCCCCGTCCGATAGCGCAAGGGGTAAGAGAAACTGATTATAAGCAAAACTAGCAAAAACATGAATCTACTACTCCCTGATGTTACAAAGTTGAAGGTATGAATTATTGAACATTACATATCTAGACCAATAAGCTTTGTACTTGGCAATTGCAAGATCCAACCATGGTTTGTAATTTCCATTGTAGTGAACAACTGCCCCATTTTGTATTTCTGTTTTGTTCAAGGCAGGATCATAGCCAAGACCCAAGACATGCCAGCTCCGATCCAAAGGATGAGTCAAGTTATAGAAAGTTATTAACCCAGGAGGTAAGGTGCCAAGTTTCCAAAGTGTTCTATCCTCATTCTGCAATGGAAAACATAGTCAGCTGAAAGACCACACAAGGATGAAGAATTTTTTTAAATAGCAAATGGCTTTTCTCCTCTAACAGAAGTACTCCTGAACATCAAATGCATTACTACTCTTTGCAAGAGCAAAGCTTGCTATGGAAGACTGACTTTTTAAGGCTAGCCCTTTCCAGGTTCAGGGGCAATTTTTGGAAGAAAATCAACTGAACTTCTCAAATCAAGAGGTCAAGGGAATAGATAGATGCATTCTAGACATGGTAGATCGTAGAAAGAGTTGCAAAAAGCCTGCTAAGTAGGCAATCATTCATTTTTCTAGAAGATTGCAATAAAGCTCAACGGAAAATGAGCAATCATGCATAGGGTATGCAACTTTTCCTTTTATGGGGTGAGGAGGCACTGAGAATAACAAGAGCTGCAACCTAATACAACTATACAATACGGTGTTTCTCCAAAACTAGAAATAGGGGTCGCAATTGATATAGCTCTTATCATTAATGTACCATTTCATCACCTCTACTCAAAACCTAAACAAGTCATTGTAATGTCCAGGAGACATCATGGATGTCATACAGCCTTCTTGTCTTCCATTTTATATTATTATCCACCTTCTAATTTCCCATTATTCTATTATCTGGGATCCACCATCATTTTGAAGACTAAACAATGCCCAAATTTGAAAAAAGTCAAATTCTATCTCCACTTATGAACCCATTTACTCAAATGTTATTAAACTTCAACTAGTACCTTAATAATCATGCCTGAGACACCAATACCAGGAGGTAGGAAGTACATTTCCTGGAAAATTTTGGCACTTCAGTTTGAGCCCATAACATCTATCTACACTCAAGCAAATGATGGTACTTACACCAATAACTCAACGTTTCAGTCCCATCAGTCTTCTAAAAATACTTCCATTTAATTCTTTGTTTTTCATGATCATGGATCGTTTGGTATGCGGGAAGGGATAATCAAGGATATCCCATGGGATTTTTTTGAGACAAGGAAGCAAGGATATCCCATGGGATTATTTTATCCCACCTACTATATGGGATATTGACCACACCATTTTAGTACAAATAATGGGATAAAATTATCCCGGGATTAGCTAATACTTCAAACCAAACATGGAATAAAGTTAATCCCAAATTTTATCCTGGGTTTATTATCATTACGCCACGTACCAAACGACCCATAAGCACATTGATTTTCAATAGTAGTTCCATAGTTCAGATTTTTTATCTGCAGCCTTTTCACCTTATTTGACCATCCAAAGCAGCAGCAGCAGCATCTTTATTTATATAGAATCTAGTTTAGTGCACTAATATCTTAATTTTCAAGTAAAATCATATAAAATTGATTAATTAAAACTAAAATGGACATCAAGGCAATGCCTTTCTAGCCTTATAGCCACCCCCGTAGCAGGACCTCTTAAACTCATGAAAACCTATATGAAATTGGGGGAGATGTGTTTGATGGCCCATCACAAATGTTTTTTTATAGCTATATGGCCCTTTTATAACACAAGACATCGGTAAATAAAATGCATAATATCTTTGTAGGGTCATTATCTTCTATACAAACTGTAACTGGCCATAGGAGATCATTTCTTCGTAAAATTGTGCTGAGTTCATTGTCATGGAAAACAAATGAATAAGAAATTGTAAAGCATTCATGATGATAATATAAAAGAATTCAGATAATTGTGATTAGAAGCACCAACTAAAGAATATGTAATATTAACTTACCCTTTCTTGCCAATAATGATATATTCCTGTAATGTTGCGCCTCCTCCACTCCTTCAAATCAAAGACATTCATGCCAAAAGCCCATCCACAGGCATTTGGATCAAAGTTTTCAGATATCTTCGGGTTAGAAAAGTTAAGATATTTATCAAATCTATGGAAGCTTTCTTTGCACGTCTCCACGGCACCATTGACCATCCCTTGTAGGTTGACAGACCAAAGAGGTGTCAGATCCTTTTGAACTACAATATCATCATCCAGAAATAAGATTTTCTCCAGCTTTGGATATACTTCAGGAAGGTAAAACCTAAGATGATTCAGCATTGACAAATACTTTGGGTTCCTATATTTAAGATTGTCGGTGCCAGATGTAAGGGAGTTTGACTGATGTGCCTTGAAATAATACTCTATCATTCTAGCAGATTCAAGCTGACGTAGTACAGGGCAGTAAGTAGAATTTAGCCATGTAAAGTCATCGACATTCTCAACGTGAATTGTTGCAGCAGCAGGAGGATTGACAAGGAACCACATTTTCATAGCTGGGAAGTTCAATTTATCTGTCACTATATGGAAAACGTGCTTTTCAGGCTCCTTCGCATGCAGTATAGTAGAGTTTACAACAACAGATGTGGCAAGTACATTATCAGAAAATATTGCATAATGGAACAGAGAAGGATCTTCAAGTTTTTCCTTGTTCGGAAATTCTTTCTCTTCATATCGACGTATAAAGAAGTCTGTCGTGAGAAGCAAAGGAAGACAATGCAAAGGCCTGGGAACTGTTTTAGCAGCCAGCTGTATCAAGAATGCACTCCTTTTCTTCAGCATATTTAGACCAGTTTCGGCCGACTGAAGCATGACTCTTAGTTTCCTTGCTAGTGTCATGCAATCGTATAGTTGATCCTTTGCAGCAGCTAAAACATGGCCCATATCCTTTGCTCGGTCAAGTGCACTGTAGATAAACCCAATATTAGAGACAAAACCTAACATCTAAACTTCAATAACAAAAACTGGAAAGCACCAACCTTGGTTGAAGTTCAGAATCAGAAGTGGCTTCTCCAATTGCAAGCTGGCTTTCTCTAGAATGATTTATCAAAGAATCATACAGAGAATCTTCATTCTTAGCTTTTGCAATGGTAGCATACGCTCTTGCCATGATGATTTGGTCACGCATAAGTTTAAGGGTAGAGTCAGAATTAGGGTTTTCATATTCTTTCCTCCATATATTGTATTTACCCTTGCTAGTTGTGTCAAGCTCTTTAGCTCGCTCTACAGCAGCGTCTTGAATTTGATTTTCAATTTCCTTATCTTGTTGGATCAGCTCTGCAGTCCGTCGTTCCCTTCTTTCATTTCTTAGCCTCTGAAGAACCAGGAAGTATCTATGAATTCAAATGACTGAAAAAGCACATGCATGACAAATGTAGAGATATAAGATTAGCCACCTGGCGCTTGAGTTTGATTGGATGCAGCTCAGATGCTGATTTATGCTCCACAACAACTCCATACTGATTTTCGTTTCCAGTAGAGTGATCAATAGTGCCCTCAAGCTTATCCGGTTTCTGAGACTTCCCTTCCACTTCCTGTGAACAAGCAGTAAACAGAAGTTGCAGTCTACATCAACAAATTCAAAACTACTATATCCTCATCATTTCAAAGTGTTGTGTCCATTTAATATCACCAAGTAGAGGAATTGTGGAAGTTTGAGAACACACAGACCTTGGAACTCTTCTTGTGATCACCATCCTCATCACTAGGATACCTCCATACCCATGAAGTTGACAAGTCCTTGGAGTTTATGCTCCTAGTTCTAACAGCACCATTAGCATCAGTATATGTTACAAGGATGTCAATATTCTGCATTAAGAGCAGAAGATCATCATAATATGGTCTATATAGATTAAAATTAAATAAATCTAAAGCAGAGAAGAATTTTCTAGTCATTATATACTGTTTCTCTAAATCAAAACCAGTTGATTACTTTCTCATCAGGACGAGCAGCACTAATTCGACCATGTTCCTGCAAGAAATTTCAGAGTTAATGTCATATAAGGGCAAATGGGATGCAAAAATAGAAGACAGTTTTTCATAGAGGCAAAAATCTTAAGAGACATATATGATGGCTTTCAAATCAACTAAATAAATTCTCATTATTCAACATTCAAGTAATCATATTAAGAGCCAAGTGCACAATTTTCTGGTCCCTTTTCCTAGAATTATATCAACATTTCTACAAATGAAATGTTAGGAAATTTAAGCTATGCCAAAAGAGAAAGAAAAAGACAACTCCAATTAAAAGCTAGGTTAACAAAAAAACACTTTCGTAATTTCTGTTTAAGAAATAAAAGATCGTCCGAGTATATCATCAGATAGTGATTTTTGAATTCTTTCTCTGAGAAAGCGATAATTACTGCACAGCTAATAAAGTAGTGGTTGTAACACAACCAGATTTTCAATATACCAAAAACAAGATAGGTGATGCAGATCTCCAGGATCAGCATAGCTTGAACTGGCACCAAAAAAATTGCCTAAACAATTACCAGATTTCAGAGGATGAACTCAATATAGGAAGTCTAGTTTTGTGCTATAAGAGCAGATGGTGTAACAATATTCTGCAGTTATATTGGGATATTTTCATGGATTTGAGGCAGATGAAGATGTTCAATATATAGGAATTTCACATGGTAGAAGCATGAGTGACACATAGAAACAAAGAGAAGTATTATTAACCTTTCTATTAATGCATTGCGGACAATCATATGAGGGGAAAGGACCTTTCAGCTCTCCCTGACTGAAAACAGGAGGAAGAGAAGTCAGGTAACATTAATTAGTTGCAGCAGCAAAATTAACAAAGTATAGAGAAGGAGTGATCTTACAGTGATGATACATTTGACAATTCCACTCGGGAAGGTGCAACCTGAATAAAAATGAGAACAAAGAGCTAAACCGAAGCTCCAATAATATAATTTTGAATCAAAAAAATGATCGGTAAACCTCTTTCAAAATTACGAGATCCAGGGCGACACTAACACGATTAATGAATAGAGATTCAGGAAGAAAGAGAAGACCAATTAGATGCGCAACGATATTACTCAGAGAGAAAGATTTACCAGGAAGAAGAAGATTAGCAAGGTAGGGGAGATGAACGATCCTTTAAAACGAGCCTCCATGGCCAACCAAAATTAGAAAGAAGAGACCTCCGACAGTGGAATCAATTATATTAGTATTGCGCCACTTTTCTCTTTTAACATTTTTCTGCATTCAACCTCAACTCAATTCGATTCTCGTCCTTCAACTCTTCTATTGCTCATTTACTTTGTTGAGTAAGAGTACTAATACTAATACAAATTGGTTTAAAATTAGTTAATTTGAAGCAGAAGGCAGCTCAAACATGGTCAAAATCGAATGGATACCCTAAAATTTAAATAAAAAATAATAATAGTATTTTTCATATAATTTTTTTTATAATTGATTTCCTTATTCATTATAATTGATTTATTTATTCATTAGATATGTCAAACTTCTTTTAATATTTTTTTTCTTTGATGCGAAAAGTTTACTTTTTCTAACAAGAGTATTCAATATATTTTTTTAAAAAATAATCATAATCTATTATTGCTAAAAAATAACAATAATAATAAAGCCCCTCAAATTTAAGTGTGTAAGAGCCTTGCAGTTTTTTCTAACCTTGTAGAGATGGCATTGAGTAGACTATTCACGTTATTGCAAAAATAATGCTACTTAAAAATTCTTTTTGTATCACTTAGTAGGTAAGGTTAATTTATTTGTAGTGCTTTTCATGTTATTGCTAAAATAGTGCTACTTATTAATTCTCTCTTATATCCTTTAGTAGGTTAAGGTCGACTTATCAGTAATTTGTAGTGTTTTTCATGTTATTACTATTTGCTATTTTCAAATTGTAATAAATTACTTGTAGGTTAACATCTTTTTTGTTATGATAGAAGAATATGAAATCTAGATTTGTTTTGGCATCAAACATGAGTAATGTGTTGAAGTATTGATATTGTGCACATGAATTAAACGTTGAGAAAGTTCTTGACAAATTATAATACGAAATGTCCATCTAAGTTATCTCAAATGCATACACTCCATTATGAAGATAATTTTGTATCACATAACGCCACAAAAAGAATATGCAAGTCCAGATTACTTTACACAACACCCCCTTTAGAATTCTGTTGGATGTCTAAATTCGTTCACAATATTTTATCTAAAAGTTAATTGTATGTTTTTGCTAAAGAGGTAACTTAGCATGCCACCTAAAATGAGACAAATAAAAAAAGAACATATCAAAGAGAAACCAGAAATGGATCCATGAATCAGAGATTAGAATAGAGATGGTGATTCTAGGAATACATATATCTCAAAATTAGAGATGCATCAACTCTGTGTGCAGTGCAGGTGTTGATTATCTGCTTCAAATTTCTAACTTCTCATCACCAGGCACACTATCATGCATACTCAACCATATCCATAACACAGGGGACTGGAAGTCTTGAATCTCCTTCAATGTACAAAATAATGGACTCTTTACATATATCACTGAAACAAGCACAACCCAATGCCATACAGAGCCTTAACACTTCATCTCACAAGCTCAGACGTCAGGCAACCAAAAAAAAAAAAAACAGACAACATTTGTATTTGGACAACTAAGTTAACATAGCTATATAGTATTATCATATTCATGATGCTCTTCTTGGGAGTGGATAGGCTCGATTTACATCGTTCCTTGGATGAAGTGGAGAACGATGGTGCAAAGGTGGCTGACCATATCTATAAGCAGTCTGATGTCTGGAAGTTATTCTAGGCTCCTTGGGTCTTTCATTGGCTGCCTCAATCTGTTCTAGTTTCTCCACTACTTCTTTCATTCCTGGTCTGGTTTTTGGTTCAGGTCCAAGACATGACAGTGCCAGTTGTGCTATTTGAACTGCAGCTCTGGATGGATATCTTCCTTCCAGCCGCGAATCCATCTTGTCCTTCAACTTCCTTCTATCAGATAAATGTGGCTTAATCCATTCAACCAGATTATGCTGGTTGCTTGGGCGGCTTGTGTCTAGTGTCCGTAGACCTGTTAGCATTTCCACTAACACAACACCAAAACCGTAGACATCGCTTTTCACGTACAAGTGTCCTGTCAAAAAATGACGATACAAGTATGAACATACATTTACTCGGATTTGACTGTATATATGTTTGAACCTGTAAGCACAAGATGTGATTCCAGAGAAGTAGAACTACCAAGTATAGAAGCCTAACGGACACTAAGTTTACCTGTTTGAACATACTCAGGAGCAGCATAACCGTACGTTCCCATCACCCGTGTTGTCACATGTGATTGACTAGCCGAAGGACCGAGTTTGGCCAAGCCAAAATCTGATATCTTTGCATTGTAAGACTGAAATCAAAAGGAATTAAAGAATGTCATGTAATAGTTTTATCAGTAAGAACCTTTTCCCTAATGTTCTCACTGTTATAGGTCAGCTAGTAAGGTTTTGTCACTCTGAGATGAAGAGCTCAAAACTTAAGGCAAAACATTAAGTCAACCACAAAGGTGCTCAGGGTTTGTGGTGAATGAAATAATCAACTGGGATCAATTTGTGATCTCTATATTACTTGTGATAAGAACCTACACGACAATGTTCCAGGGGAAAAGAAAAAGAAACATACGCCATCAAGTAATATATTTGAGGCCTTGAAGTCTCTGTAAATGACTTGCTTCTCTGATGCATGTAGGAATGCCAAGCCTCGGGCTGCACCGATCACTATTTGAAGCCTTATATTCCATGGAAGTGGCTGAACAGCAGAGCCCCCTGAGCAAACCGAAGAGAACAAATATGTTTAGGTGGAGAGTAAAATAGGCACATTCCTAACTGATTTATTCTAGAAAATCCTATATATCATTGAGAGTATATAGCTCGTCTCTTACTTCCAAAAAGATGGTTCTCCAAGCTGCCCTTTTGCATAAACTCATAGACAAGCAATAGTTCTTTATCTTCCCAGCAGTATCCCAAGAGTTTGACCAGGTTAGGATGTGAAAGTGTTCCAAGAAAATTAACCTCACACTGCATAAACAAATGAAATGAAATACACAAAGAGCCTTGGGAACAAAAATGAGCAGATACCAGCAATAAAACTAATTTTAACTTGTAAATATTTATAAATTAAGCCTATATTTCCTAGTCTAGTCAATGAGCAACAAAAACTGAGTGAAATTTAGTAGAAAGCAATAGCCTGTGCTCAAAAGTTGTTGGTAATAATGATATATAGTAATCAATCAACTTAAGTTAGCAGAAGACATAAGATCACACGTTCCAATGAAAATGGAAGGTATACGATGGAATAGGCAGAAGAGGGCTGTCTGGGCGCAAAAGTGATGATTCAGTGAATGAGAAAGTAGAAAGGTGTTTTAGAAACACATCCTCTGCATAACAAAACCAAGAGTCTGAACAAAGATGGTAGGCCATCCATCCAACTCAAACTTAAGATTATCATATTGGACTGTTCTATTTGTGGAGAAGGACAATATATCAGTTGAAATAAATACAATTCATTATTTATTTCAGTAGAAATACTCTTCTTCAAACAAGTAGTGCATTTGAATTTGGAAGGCCAAATTTGCAAGTGGATTGAGTTACTAGTACATATAATAAAATTTACCTGCCACTCTTCAAGTCCTTGTAAACTTTCAGAATTCAATTTTTTAACAGCAATGACAGTGCCACTACCAGTCCTGGATGAAGCCCTCTCATCAAGCCAACCCTTGTAAACTTTGCCAAAACCGCCTTCTCCCAGGACGGTATCACTTCTAAAATTTCTTGTAGCGGTCCTGAGTTCGGTAAAAGAAAATGTCCTTAAATTAGGATGCGGTAATATCTGTCCCCCATTTGGATACACCTCATCAACTCCTCCGCTGGCTGCTGAGAATTGGCTATTCCCGGAGACGTTGCTTACAGTTGAGGATGTGGTGTTGCTCGTCGTCGTCTGTGATATGCCTACAAGATATAATTTCGATGCAGAAGCAACGTTATTCGGATTCAGAATAAATAAATAAATAAAAATCTAAGTTGTTGATACCTGAGCTGAAATGGGCAGTGGTAGATGGGCTCTGATTATTAGAACTGAAACAAATTCCCATATCTTTAATCTCTATCTGTGTATCTGATTATGTAGGTCTCATACCAAACAAGGACTTTTTTTCTCCAGCACAAAGAGGGATGAGATCTCTTCTATTCTATTCTATTCTATTCTATTTGCAGCTTTTTCTTCTTCTGCCTCCTGAATCCTGATCGATCACCCAACCTTGTTTGACTTGACTCAAATTAATGGAGTACTACTTTCTTCTTTTTTAATTTTCTATTCAATCAACACTCCTAGTCGTAGTTGGTTGTTGTAAATTTTCAACAATGACTTGGTCTTTTCCACCTCATTCATATACTACCTTCAGTCATTTCCCTTTTATAACAAACAAACAAACGTATTATTTCTACTAAACTAATTTACTCAATTGGTTTAACTATTTAAACTTGTAATTCATTCCCATAATTTTTTATATATTCTCATATATATATATATATATTAAATTTAAAAATTCCCTTTATCTTGAACGGCGTTAAAATTCTATTATTCTCTACCTAATTCTGAAATTGAATGTCTACCTTTCTTTATTAATCATCTTTCACAAAAGAAAAAAATAGGAGTAATGTTTATGTTGTCTGAAAGGAGAACATTATGCCATATTTAATTGCATAAGTTCAATGTGACCAATTTTCCTACACCTTCAACCCTGACGCGGTTTTGGCCTCTTATTTCATTTTGATGCCAAGTCAAACATATACATAATTTAAATTTGGACAAAAGGAATTCTTTAAAATTAATTTCCTCTATGTATATTCTGAGATTTTTTATTCCCTTCCAACTTTAATTTTTATGTCTTAGAAAATAATTTTCATAACAAAAACCTTTTTCTCTTAGTTAGTTGACAACTTGACATTATTAATTTTTTATTTTTTATTTATGTAAGATAAGACCTAGGCTAATTTTAGATACACAAAAAATAAAATTTAGTCATTTAATTTTAAGTATGTCAACCAAAGTTGCTATCTCGTAAATAAGAAATGGATCCAAATTTTAAAGTACTGCAAAGAGGTAATTTGCATTTATTTATTTGTGTTATATGAATTAATTTAAGTGCTCTTGTCAATTAGTTATTCCAGAAAGAAAAAAAAAACATAATTTCATTTGCAATATTGTTTATCCAAGCATCTAATAGTTGAATTATTTGATTTGTAGGAATATAAAAGTTCATCCTCAAAATTAACAAGAACCTATATTTTCTATACTCAAATTAATTAATAACTACACCAAATATCATCATAATATGATTTAAGACTTAGATTAATATAAAACTAAATGGCTAGATTCATTAATATTTTTATGTCCAACATTAGTCTACATGAGATGAAAAATTAAAAAGTTAGCATGTCATGAGATGCTAATTTAAATTTAAAAGATAAAAAAAAAAAAAAAAAAAGTCATAAAGAAAGGAGTATAATTTGGCACCTCATTTGTATTTTTTTTATATTAATATAATAAGAAGCAAATGTGTAAATAGAGAAATGGCAAGTCGAGTCAAAGGACGAGGGCGGAGATCGTCAAAAATCAAAATAGAGAAGCTAGCTGACTCCCATCAATAAAATACTATTAAATGCAATATCTCACTTGTTTTCAAGCATATTTAGTTAAAGTCTACCATGCCCGGTCTCATACGATTTTAAATATTTAACTTTACGTCTATAATGCTAATTTGACTTGGGCCTCATTTTGTTATGTGCATTTACACTCTTAACAACTTTAGGACCTTCAAATTCCAACCTTTCATAACGTATGATCATGTAGATCAATTTTTTAATTTAAATTATTTATAAATATAGAAAAAATATATTTGGAGTTAAGTTTTAAAAAAAATATTATTATATTGATTGTTTGAACATAAAAATACATTTAAAGTTTTGTGAATGAGAATACGAAAAAGATAAAAAGTCTTAGTTTTTTCAAAAGTTGAAATTACATATTCAAGTTTGAAATTGAAATAGGAAGTGGAAAAAAGGCGATAGTTGAATTTTTATTTTCTTACGGGAAAGTTGGAAGACGAAACACTTGTTTGGTGTGAAGAGTTTTCTGGTGATGGAAAAGAACGTCAGGCAAACTCGATCTTTTTCTTTTTCTTTCTTTTTTATATGTGTGAAATAATTAAAAAGGTAGATGTGTATTTTGAGCATGCATGCATGTTAATTTGCCCAATGTGAATTAATATACTTTTCCGCGAAAGCCAAAAACATATGCAGACCCTTAAAATTGTTCCTATATTTCATTTTGGCACTCGAACTCAATCTTGTTCTATTTTAACCTTTTAACTTCAATTTTATGTTTCATTTAGGCACTTTTAAGTAATCTGGCAGATTGTGTGCATCACACTTTCTCTAAGAGAGTGAAAGATAAAAAAAATGTTTTTTTCTTTAAAAATAATAATAAAAGATTAACCCTTCAACTTTTTTTATGTACCATTTAAACACAAAATACTAATTTTATGATTTCTTTATTTCTATATATGTTCTTCAACTGCAATTTTGCATTTTAAAAATCGGCGTTCATCCGTTAGTTATTGTAAAATAATTAAAAATTGACGGATGATCATTGATTTTTTTTTCATTTTTTTTTTAAAAAGTAACAATTTCTTTATGAGAGTTTCTCTGTATTTTCGTGTGAAAAATATCCTACAAAAGTGCGTTGATTTTCCATCTTAAAAATATCAATGACAACCCTACGAAGTGTGTCGAGTTTTAGCGTTTTTTTGTAGTGTTAATAATTAGCAGTGAACATGAGTTTTTTTTACTCGTATTTAGTTGATGAAAAATTATAAAGCTGGTATTTGAGTTAAATCCAAATAGACTAGATATGAAAAAAATATGTGGTGTCATTTAATTTAATTAATTATTTTAAAAAGAAAAAAACACACTTTCGTCGGTTATTTTTCACATAATAATGTAGAGAAACTCTAAAAAAAATGATGTTCATACGATAATTTTTTTGTAAAGATATGACGTTGATTTTTAAAATGAAAAAGTGGAAATGAAGAACATAAATAAAAATAAAGAAATCATAAAATTAGTATTTTGTGTTTAAACGGTATATAAAATAGAGTTAAAGGATTAAAATGGAACAAGGCTAAGATACGGTGTCAAAATAAAAAATGGGGGCAAGTTATAGGAGTTGTGTATGTATTTTTAATTGGCTTTTGTGTCATGTCTTGGCGTGTGAAGTACACACATCCACTTTGTTGATTCTTTGGAAAGAAGTGCTTAAATGGAACATAAAATTGGAGTTGAGGGGTTAAAATGGAACAAGGTTGAGTTGGAGTGCCAAAATGAAATTTAAGAACAAGTTTAAGAGTTTGCATATGTGTTTGGCCTTTCCGCGAATTTGGGCCCAGATATTTTGCTCATTCTGCATCCATGGGTAAGCTTGGACTTGTATATCATCATCATCATCATGCATACGCTTCGTAGCAAATTCAACAATCAAAACTATCTACTTTTCCTTCACTAACCATCTCTATTTCTCTAAAATAGTTTTTTTCTTTCGATTCGAAAGTGATTAGGGTGTCATGCGGAAGTTAACAATTGTAAATCATATGATAATAAATTGGATGACAAAAACTTAGACTAAAAAACATAATATTATTATATGGTTTAGCCAATCGGCCTATATATGAAAAACTAATAAAAAGAAAATATTAAAACTGTTGAGGAAAAATCTCCCCATAAACAAAACTATTTATTAACTACACTATGGATGTTTTTTGGTTATTGATATGAGAAGAGGGGTCTTCAATTTATAAAGTTCCAAACTTTTTCCTCTAAGAAAAGAATAAACCAAATATGGAAGAGAATTATATTTTCCTTTCTGAAAAAGTAAAAACATTTATGATAATGTTTTGACTTTCATACAAGGAAAAAGTAAAGCTCAAATAAGGTGAGAAAATCAGGGCAAAACCCTAACAAATCTCCCTTTTTGACTGGATTTTCTAGCAAAATAATCTTGATCCTCTTTCTTCATATAATCTTCATGTATCACTGTTGCTTACCATGATTTAAAAATTGATATGCGTTAAAAATTGGAGTCATGTGTTAAAATTTATGAGCAGGGTTGAAAGTGGAGCCCATGCATTAATGTATATTTTACATAAATCTCATAGTGTTAAAAGTTAATTACATTATTTCCCTACTCGTTTTTAAATTACAAAAATTCCTTAAAATTTATGAATTTCGGATACATCACTAAGCTTCCAGATACATCACTGGACATCCAGATACATAGTTGAGGGATGTATCCAAAGGGGAGGGATGTATCAGAGAGGAGATAGGACATCCAGATACATCACTGGACCTTCGGATACATCACTGGACATCCGGATACATAGGTGAGGGATGTATCAGAGAGAGGAGGGATGTATCCAAGAGGAGGATAATGATGTATCAGCGAGAAGATAATAATGTATCTGACAGGGGATTTTTGATTTTTTTTTTTAAATGGTAGGGAATTTTAGAGATTATGGTAAAATAAGGTGTGTATTTAGGTGATTTTTCCTAAAAGGAATATGCATGAATTGAAAGTGGAGCTCATACGTTAAAAGTAAAATGCATGAGTTAATAGTGGAGTTCATGAGTTAAAAGTAAGATGCATGAGTTAAAAGTGGAGCCCTAGCATTAAAAGTTTGCGGGGGTTAAAAGTTGGAGCCCATGTTTTAAAGTAAGCATAAGTTGAAAATTGATTTTGTTTTAAAGGATAGAGCAGCACGATATTGTTGAAAATATATTTGAATTTTTTCTACACATGTAGTAGCACAAAAATCTTCATTATATCACGTTGATTGCCAATTGATTTGAAACCACTTGAGTTTGTCTTCACTCTTGTTCAACCATTGGATCATTGAATCATGTGCTCTGATACCACTTGTTGGGTTCGAAAGTGATTAGGGCGTCATGCGGAAGCTTACAATTGTAAATCATATGATAATAAATTGGATGACAAAAACTTAAACTAAAAACATAATATTATTATATGGTTGAGTCAATCGGTCTATATATGAAAAACCAATAAAAAGAAAATATTAAAACTGTTGAGGGAAAATCCATAAACAAAACTCTTTATTAACTACATTGTGGATGTTTTTGTGTTATTGGTATGAAAAGAGAGGTCTTCAATTTATAGAGTTCCAAACTTTTTCCTCTAAGGAAAGAATAAATCAAATATGGAAGAAAATTATATTTTCCTTTCTGAAAAAGTAAAAACATTTATGGTAATGTTTTGACTTTCATACAAGGAAAAAGTAAAGCTCAAATAAGGTAAGAAAATCAGGGTAAAACCCTAACATTTTCAATATATATGTTATTCTATTCATTTCTCCATTATTCAAATTCACTTTTGATTTTTCATTTCGGAAATTTATTTGTTCTACATATACATCAGATTAAAAAGTTCATTTTTTTTTGGGGGGGGGGGGGCAAAGAGAGAGATTGATAATCTAAAAAGTAAAATAGAGATACACATAAAAATCAATTAAAATAGGAAGTACAGAATCATGTCTATTAATTAATAAAAAATTAAGTAATTGGTTTTTTTTGGTCGAACAAGGATACATATATTAAGTAATTGTTTTATATTTACTAATACTAGTCTAAATGATTTACACAAAATTTCTCGCCGGGAGCAGCTTATCTTGTTATACAGCAATGATATCCATTTGTCCTACTCTAATGTGAAACAACATAACTCAACAGACAAACAACACAATAAAAATAGTCTCTATATTACCATCGAGTTCACACAAATATATATATTAACTCCTAACTATGCTTGGTCGGTTTTATTTGATCCATGTATTAATTATATGTAAAAAATTTAAGTAATTGAAATCAATTATTCAGTATATGTGTTTCTATATATTTTAATTTAACCGGTGTATTTTTTTTAGAAAACAACAACAGGTTAAATTTTATTTTATATTTTAATTTAGGCCATCTCCGAGGCTTTCTCAGCTTTCCGTGGTGGTGTTTACCCCTG